>JXSR01S012481.1:87505-99958 GCA_000969725.1 Ophiothrix spiculata | reverse complement strand
AGTTTATGAATATATAAACGTAATTCTCGAATTATATTCCAATTTTAAGTTACGTGACATTGAACTTCAATAACGCTTTTATTGGCCCACCATGTACATATCAAACAATTTCATTAAAATAATTTATTTTACCCATCACAAGTGTAGAAATAAGATCTTTCTAAAATTTGAAACTAGAAACACTGTTAAAGTTGGAAGAGAATTGCAATTTTCTCCAATATTTTTCAAATTCATGGAAAACTACTGGTATGTTACATTACTATAAACATGTTCTATCGATTCGTGTAAAAATATGTAGGTAAACGATTATTGGGAAAGATCTAAGCCAGTCCCTTTAAATTTGGTAAAAAGTCATTGGTGTCTTGACAGATGTGTGAACCAGTCCTAGAGAAAAGGAGAATATTTTAATTTATCACCAAAATATGTCATCTGAATATATAAAATTGGAGATTTTTACATATTGTATTGCGAGAAAAAGCTGAAATTAAATGTCAAATATTGGTGTATGATTACTTATAATTGTATCGAGCATCAAAGTAACGAGTCACAGAATTTAATCAAAGCTTTGCACGGTTTCACTACAAACTTTCATTAAAAGAAAATTTTAATAAGTATGTCAATTCTAAATGTGAAATATTACAATTTAAAAAATGTACTGCCTGATGTGTCTTGTTAACCCAGTAATCTGATCTCTATATTCATCGGTTCTGCATCGCGATGTTATAACCTACCACGGTACACTGAAAAAGAAAAAAGAAAGTTAGTGTGCTATTGTGAAACATAGGCGGTCGAGTGCATGGGCTAACCGGAAATTCTCATTTGAGGGGGCAAGTAGGTGACAGACAATTTTGCAAGAAAGGACGAAAGAGATCTTGGCAGACACAAATCTTGTTGGGTGTGAAATGAAACTCCGAATCTAATCAATTTTCATAAGTACTGGTAAGGGGGCAGCAACAAATTTGGGTCAAAAACGTGATATTTAGGTCAAATTTGATTTGATTCAAGTTCACCTCTCTACTTAATGTTGAGTGGTTGTATGGAATCTTTATCTGTAGCAGGTGATTGAATGTCTTGGTCACGCTTGACTGAGCCAAGAGAATGCTTGGAAGCAAAACACAAAATGATCCTTCAACGCCCCTCAATTTACAAAATTAGGGTTGTGGTGAACGAGGAATGATCCCTGACGGTATATGACATCTTCAAAACCTTATAAGCCGCCGGGAACTATTCCACGTTCACTACAACCCTATTTTTGTAAAATTAGGGGCGTTGAAGGATAATTTGACAGATGGCTGTCTTGTGACTGGCTAATGTAGTTATAGTTGTTGGGGCTTGTACAATGTCTTTAAAATTTACGCAACCTCGTGGTCAAAGTTGTTATACGGATATTTTGCTCAAAAAGACCCATAGTTTTGAAGTTCAAATTAATGCTTAGCCTGCTGTAAACATGCAATAATGCAATATAAGCCACATCTCCTATTAGTCTTGTGAAAAGATTTCTTGCATCTTGTTATGCACATCTATTTACTCGATTAGAATTAAAATTGATTGTGTTAAAACGTCATAAATGTTATTGTGATCGAGTCTGAGTAAGTTAGCGTACCACCGTGGGCAAGTTCGCCACAGGGCCAACTTACCCCGTGTGGTAGGGGGTCAACCTGCCCCATGATCCTTTTTTGAATTTTGCCATTGAATGGGAATATTTTGTCAAAAAGAGACAATCCTGCACCTCACTCTGTTATTTTAAAGTATACACAATTTCTAAAGACAGAATATTCAAAACAAGACCTCGATGTAACGGTCAACAAAAATAACAGAATTATCTGTAAAGTTTAATTTGCTTGCCTGAAAGAATCTGATGCGAACGCTGGATATCAAATAAAGCACGAACTCAAATGACCATCATTAATATTATGATGACTTTTCGGTTCAATATAAATTTCTTTTGACTGCTCCGTCTCATCAATGTTTTCTGTGACAATAATTCATCAGATTTGTTTAAATTCCTAAGAGATGTAAGAGGTATACAGTTCAAAAAAAAGGCTGTTGGCTTTACAGTTGCTTTCTATGCAAGAAACCGATGTTATCTCGGTATTTTCTCAGTAGCAATAATATTGATATTTGTTGACCGTAAGTAGCAGCTTGTTATAGCAGATTTAACTTTTAATACGTTATTAATTGATCACTACTACTAACAATTTTCACTCTTCATATGCAGATTATATTTATATCATGATGTTCCATCATTACATTACTTAAATAAACCATGATTTTGATTTTGTAAAATTTATACGTCCATTGCATTTTACAGTCATATTTGGTGATGAAGTAATAATAAAAAAGTACACATAACAAATAAAATTTTCCGTTTGGCCCATTGAATCATATAACATTCTATAAGAAATCCTCTGAACCATATGTAGCAAGCACTCAGGTCCGAGAAAAGTGGCTTAATTTGTTTCTTTTTATGCATAAAAAATCGGCACATACAGCCCGGTTCGACGATGCTCATGAATATTAATGAGTTTGAGACATTGATTTAAAAAGGCCCATAAACTCACCTAAATAGATCGTAATTCACATTAATTATGCATAATGCTTAAAAATTTGCAATTTTGTTTAAAATGTAATAAAATAAGGATTTTTCTATTCATAACAGTCAAACAAAATCTTGTTTTATTGGAAAAACTCTTAATATTTTCATCCATATTACCATAATTAGCCCAACACGTGCGATCTGGTTCCAAACAAATTATCATGTCCTGAGTGGTTCCACTGATCATACGTATTAATACGTATTAACTGAATAGGCACACGTAAACATACAAATCTGACTGATTTTTCTCGGTTGGAAAACGAAAATAACGGCAGGGGTCCCGTCATGGCTTGTCATCACAACCTTCAGTATAACAGGTTGACATGTTTTCCCTTATTTTTGTTTTAGACGATTGTTATAGTATCAAATAGAGTCTGACTTTTTCCCCATAGACCTAACGTGTTCCACAATTGTCAACCCCATTTGTTTGGAACCAAAACGCACGTGTTGGGTGATTTATATATATATTATGACGTCACTATTTCCCCGGCGTATAGGCCAAGGCTCTCTACTATTGAGTATTTTGAGAAGTAAAGGCGGGAAGAAGTGAAGTACACAAAAATGGTAGGCGTAATGTTATTAACTGTCAATTTTCGAGAAGACAAACGAGAGAAGACCATGCGAAATGTTTCCTGTTTATAAACTGACACTACCATGTCTGGGTTCCTGGTTCTCGTTGAACTTCTCTTCAATCCACGATCCCCATCTAGGATATTTGGAAAAATTGTGTGCTTCGACTTCACATAAAACTACCAATCCTATTTCTACCTTTGTTGTTGTTGTTGTTGTTGTTGTTCTTACCATAGCAGGGCAATTAACTTTTATCCATGAATTTAAACACATTTTTAATTCGATTCGAGTCTAGGCTGTTCCAAAGCCAAAGTTACTGATTCTAAATGATGTAAAGAATCTCAAAGGTTAGGCCTGTCTTAAATACATAGGTCTTTAAATCAACATACAGCAGCTACTTTCGGTATCTCAAATTACTTAAATTGTTGTAAAATCCGAAATACTTCACACCAATTTTCATGATTTAAGTACATAAAAAAGGTTATAATTGTGTTTATGCAAAACATCAATTGCCTACAGAGTATTTTGGTGGGAGCTAGACCATCTGTTAGCATACCAAATATATTCCCTGTAGATTAAAAGCACTACCAGTAAAACAGGTCCAAATCATCTAGAATCAAGAATAAAATCGCATGCATTTTACATTTCATTTTTCCGATCATTTTCTTGAAATGAAACTTCGCTTGTGTTTTGAAGTATTAAAGCACAAGAGTTGTGAATCTGTTAAAAATGAATATCGGTAAATTACGACATTGTATTTTCACCTGTAACGCAAAATGAAGTTTGTTGCATTTTCGGCTCGTTTGAGATGTACGGTTACATTTATCATGTTGTTAACGGAGTTATTATTATGTTGTCTCATGAATTTATTTATTTAATATCTGATCATAAGTCATCAATTGGTCATGCCATTACGGGGGAGATGTAACATAAAAACGCTCTATTCGTAGTTCAATGTAGTTTATTACCTACTGTAACAAGTTAGGTATCATAATGTGGCCAATTTCATTGTCTTTCAAATGCAAAACTCCCAAGACAATTAAACAAATATTATGAGATCTATGGTTCAAAATGTTAGCCGTGTCAACGGGGGAGGCGTTGGAGGAAAAGATGGGGGAGGAAAAGCCTATTAAATTGTACACAACATTGTGGAAAATTACCAATCTTTCGAAAATCGTCACGCCTAAAGTTTAAATCCTACGAGAGTAATTAATCGCACACTGTTTACTGACAAATGAAAATATCTCTTCATGCAAAAAAAAATAATGCTAGGTGATGCATTGAGTTTGATTGACGATGATAAACTTAATTATTTTCAGAGTATAACCACAATTTGTTTCAAAAATGTTCAAAGGTTAGAATTTTTATGATAAGTTTCATTCATTGTGAAAATGTTGATGAATAACAATAATGATTTGTTGTTAATGCATAATACCATAATTGCACATAACAGTAACAAATAAACCAAAGTCTATTGAAAAAGGTTAATTATTGAGAAAATGCATGTTTGAGAAAAACCCTGTAAACCAAAAAAGTAGCAAAATGGTCATATAAAGCAAAAAGTTGAGTGTTTCTTGTGCCTCAAGTATTTTCTTACTTCTAACTAATGCGCAGACATCTAAAGAAGTCATCAAATATCTTATGCAGGCATAAAATCCTTTTTAAGTGTATATAATTTTAACCATCCTGTATATTTTATCACATAGACATTTAGTGAACAGTTCTATTTTTTATTGAGAGACCTTTGTTTCATTGGCATAAATCCATACCTGTTTTGTTTTATGTTGGTAGCTGTTTAGAATAAAAGAGGTGTATGAAGAGAGTAAAATTAACACACATTTTTTCAGTTTACACCCTGTATAAATGTTACACACCCTGTATAATGTCAGTATCATTTGTATATTTGGTATCCTTGTAATGTGAGCTTTGAAAAATGTATACTTTTATGGTCTTAAAATTACATTCAAAAGCTTAGTTCAAATGTTCTGTCCGTTATCTCATTAAAGGACAAAGGATTTTGTTAACTAAATCGTAAATGACAATAGAAGTATCGAATTAATTTTACCGCACAAAAGAGGCCTGTCAATCAAAGTATAGGATAGGCTATTGTCTTCGACGAAAAGCATAACGCCTAGATATTTTTAGTCGTGCTTTTTATCGTGTAAACACAAAAGGACTGTCAAGGATTGCAATTTCTCAAGTGGGGATTATCTATACTTATTGACTCCAGTGAATAGAATAAGTAATGGGTTAACAAAATATTTTACTACGGATTACAAAATGCATTGTTATGCACGGACAGAACATTTGAACTGGGCTAATGTATATAATGTGCTTCTCATTTAGTGGTATGTTACACTTTTTATGACCAATTCATGATTTATGATCATCTATACACATTATTACATGTAATTTGTAACAACGAACCAGCTCCATCAACCAATCGATGAATCCACTTTTCGTCAGGCTAATAAAGCAATTGCCCCTTTTCTAGTTAACTAATGTTACACAAAACTGAGATTGTACAAAATTTATGTATGCTATTTACAATCGTGCAAAGTCAAAATGACAGGTAACGCACAAAATACAATAAGAAGATTATTGTATGTGTTACTTGTCAAAATTACAAGTAACACATAAAATTCATTTGAATATGTTACTTGATATTTTGAAAAATAACCTGTCAAGTCTCAAAAATATAATTGTCTAATAGTCTTGGGCAAATGTATTGTTTATATGTTTCTCGAAGCGAGTTTGGACATTATTATACTAGCATGAAAATATTTCTTTCCATCCGCTGCACACGTTATTTTAGACGACCATAGTTACAAAATGGCGAATGACAAAATACCGGTATCGTGAGTATATCAAATGTTTTAGAAGGTGATTACAAGAGATTGATTATTTCTATATACAAGTTAAGGTCGAACCATAGTCGGCCTTCAAACAAATGTTTTTCCTACCAAACATGTACTCGTGACGTCACCACCAAATATTTGCCATCGAACTTAAATTATGAATTGGTACACAGCAAAAAATAAAGACTAAAAGTTTGCGATTAACGTGTTTCGATTTAAAAAAAAAAGACTAACTTTTTTAATCTTTGAAGAGCAAATAACCTGTTTTCTTGTTAATCGCCGCCAGAGTAACTGTAAATTTCGGCTGAACAGTGGAAAAACGCTATATTTATTAATCGTTTGGTACATGTTCCGTACTTTTACTCGTAACTCGGAGCAAAACGGTCTGGTTCACAGATTAAAATTTACTGCGAACAACGACGTGATCAAAACGCAAAATGGACCCCTTCGAGCCCTGCAGCGATAGAGACATTGCTGCATTGTTATATCAATGGGGACTACCTGGACTTATTTCTATATTCAAAGGTAAATGTAATTGTTAATTTTGGTAAATGCTGAACTATCAAATGACGATGCATTGTCCACTCCAGCAAACATAATATGGTTAGCTTAATGGACTTCGATGCAAATACATCGAGCATTGACGATCTACGCAGCCAGTGACTGTGTATTGTAAAGCAGCGCTGATCTTTACTGTACTTGTCTCATTGACATAGACTGTTTTGACTTCGTGGCTCATCTTTTTCTGCACCTTCTGAGCCACAGGATTTATTTAAAGGGTGTACTAGTCCATGCTTGGCTTGAAAATGTGACAGGCCAAGTAGACCAATATACAGTGTAATTCCGGGGGTGCAAATCAGTGTTAATATGAATAATAGCACTTGATGGTTCAGCACTTTAAAACCAAAATTAATAATAACATTTATCATCGAATATAGAAATAAATTCAGGTAGTCCCCATGGGGGACCATGCATAGATTTAACAATGCCTCCATCTCCATGCCTTTCATTTAATCAGTAATCGATTAAGTTTGAAATTTTAATCAACATGAGAGTAAAAAGGGAACTAGTCTACCATGGAGTAATTTTTGCTCAACCTTTAAGATTAAAATATTTACTCTTTTAAAAGATTAAACAATTTAATCAACAGGGGAGTAATCCTTTAATCTAGCAACATCGATTAAAAATTACTCAAAAAACGACTAGTTCCCTTTTTACTACCGTGTTGATTAAATTTTTACTCTACGTTGAGCAATTATTTTTTGCTGTGTAGCAAACATTTGGTCCAATGTATACGGCAATTCAATAACATGTACAATCTAGCGCGACATTTTATTTGGTCTCAACTCGGTGTTGAAGTTATTTTGTTTGGAGTCACCCGTCATTTTGACGTCACGACCAAATGTTTGGTAGCGACAATATTGTTTGGAGGCCGACTATGGCTTGGGCCATACTCTGTCTTAATTAGAATATGTCAATTGTAAACACAGTCAACACAGTCAATGACCTTCGATCTTAAGGCTCTGTCACACATCACCGTATGGAGCAAAACGTACGCCTAACGTACTTAATCCCACTATTGTTCTGTTTTATGCATTGTTGTTCGTCATATGTTCGTTACAAGTACGTTCAATACGTTATCCATACGGTCTGTCCGTTATGTATACGTTTAATTCGTTATTCATACGGTGGCGGTCCGTTTAGCACACGTTCAATATGTGAAACTTTTGTACGTTATTCATACGTTTTGCTCAATACGGTGATGTCTGACAGAGCCTTTAAAGTGTTTCAACTAAAATTGCTCATGGGACATTTTAAGCATTGAAAGAATTGTGTGTAAAAGTATCTGACAAACACATTCTATTGAAATCAATACATACGTATACCCGAGTTTGATATGTGAGATCTCACAGTAATTGCGACAATAAATTGGCAGATAAAACAATAAATCTGTATATATTTACATGTACATCTCCATTTGTAATATAAAATTTCACATAAGTCAGTTTTAAATTGTTCCATTGTTCCTGTGACCGACGCTATATCCTCATTTTTGAAATTTAGTTATCGGAGTTACTTTGAATACGGCAAAAAGATTATACCACTGCTACATTTTTGTCTGTGAGACCAATGACACCGACGTAACTTTACACGAGCCCTTGTTGAGAATGTCTTTTTTGCAGAGAAATGTCTGTTTGAAAGCGAGTCTATATCGTGGATTTGTAGCATTGTAAATAAATGGGTTACTTACAGAATTGATAAGAAAAAGAACTCGTCCAATCCAATGAGTATAGTCAATAAATGTTTTGCTGAATGCAAAGAATCCAAATTCCTCTGCAATGTTTTCAATATTCAAAAGGGAGAATGGAAATAAACAAATGAAGAAAAGAACTCCGTTGATTATCAACATTTTTGCAACAGCATTGCGCGTTTGAATTGATCGTTGATTTTGAACGGAGTCTTCTTCGGATCCGATGGAAGAATGACTCAAGTGATAGATAATTAAACTGTACATAACAAAATTAACAATAATCGCAATAAGAAATTGTATAAGATCGGTGAGATACAACGCCTTTGCACACCAAGCACATGAAAATTCACAGTACACAAATTCTGCTGTAATGAGACTGACGTTGTTAGGAGACACCGCGCAAATTGTTGTCGATTTATAAGGTGAGGCAAAACTTGCGAAGAAAGTTGATACAAGCCAGACTATTATTATCATTTTCATCGCTCTGTGTTTGTTGCTGACAATACGATGCCAAAATGTGTGACAAATAGCAAGATAACGTTCAATTCCAACTAAAGTCACAGTCCATAAAGACGAATAGTAGCACAGATAGATGAGGAAATTCGGGAGTGAACAGCCCAACGATGTGTAGAAAGAAAATCTTAAATCAAAATTCGGTGATATGATATAGTCACCAATGTATTGTGCACAAGCTGCAAGGAGAAGTGAACAATCTGCGATGGCTAAATTAACCAAGTAAATGTTAGTTATATTTCGCATGAATCTCACTCTATACACTACAAAAATGAAAGCTCCATTGCAGAAAATTCCAACAGCAGCAACAAATGGTACAAAAATTGTCACAAAAGCTCTGGATGAAAAGCTGTAACGATAAGAGGCAAGTTTGTCATCGGTAATATTGGCTATACAATTCGCCATTATTCAGGTATTTAGCGATATTGCTCCTGTGCAGTTTTTGGCGGGAACAAACTGGTCGTATGTCTGCTGTATCCGTACTGTCATTTGGAAAGTGTTTGTCAGCTATTTAGCAAGTCTCGCTACGCATGCGTTAGTCAATGTGCTGTGATTGGATGAAAATGTTTGCATAACATTCTTCTTGCATGCCAATAATCTGTCAGATAGAACTCATGCAATATCACATTGGTCAAATCAGAGTCAAAAGACAAATGAAGGGGTTGGTTGTTGTTCCTTAAATTCAATATTGGGGCGAATTTGCCATAGAGACTCAACAGTATTAATGACTAAGGTAGTGAATGTTCGTAGAAATATTGGTCTGCTGTATGTCACGGAAATATGTTGTCCGACTCTTAAAATTAAGAGCTTCAATACGATACGATGTGTATGGTAAATGATTACGATTGATTGATGCGAGAACATAAAAGTTCTGTAAAACATGAAAACATGAAGGTTCACTAGAACGTTGACATGAAAATAGCCACAGAACGATGTACCTGTAGGTAGTGATAACTAAGCATCACGAGAAAATTAAGGGGAGACAGTAGATACAAAAATGTGAAATATGGCTGTTATGACCATTTCTTGTTGTTTAACAATTTATAATTAAATTTCCCCATGAATAAACGTTAATAAGTAAATTCTAATATCTAGAACTTTGATAATGGAATTTTCAACATTCGCCTATATTTTACTGTGTTGATGTTTTTCAATATCTGTCAATGTCTTCCAGCTTCTTAGAGTATTCTCATTTTTACAGAGCTCACAGGTTTGTCATAGACTGAACGCATTTACTTGTTCAGTTAGTCATTAATTTGATTTTAACATTGTAACAAGTTCATGATTTATGATTTTTTTTTTATTTTTGATATAAAAAGTCATTTCTTACGACTTTCCACTTCATTTCGCAAGAGTATTCCTTATCAAAGAAAGCAGTTTGATAACTTGGTTGTTTAGAAACTAGTGCGGGTCATCTCGTAGTTGTCAGTAACTCTTTCGTCTTTCGCTATCTTAAATATTCAAGAGTGCGTTAAAACATTTACATAAGAGTGTTGTAGTAAAGGACTTGTGATCTTATTTCGTTCATTGATAATTTGTAGACAAGTTTTTGACGAACGTTTGGAGACTTGAAAACGTGACTATCAACCTAAGCTATAAAGAGAACATGAGACCGTGAATAAAGTTATTTACTTTTGAGTACTTACACATTTTGTAAAATATCAAAGGTTAAAGGTTTGTTTTACTTTTTTACTAACATACATCTCGTACATGAATAGAACTTGTATCAAATTTAGAACTAATTTGAACAAAATTGTGAAATAATTAGGCAAACAGATGTTAGAACTAAAGAACAAACTACTAACTTTGCCATTCTTTATATAATGCGTAAAAGAATTTCTCCAAAATATACGTTTTACGTCTTGTTTAAAGGTAATTTATTACATACCCATGGTATTTGAGGTTGCTTTTTTTGACGCAAGTAAAAGAACATATATCTGTATATTAGAACTAATTACCAATCTGTAGAGGCTTCTCAGTTAATCCACATGTCAACTGATTCAAAATATCCAGATTTATGTCAGCTTTATTGAGAATGTGAGATAATTACATATCAGAGGAAAAAGAAATCATTTTAATAGTAAGTTGCTATCTGCACTTTTACTGTAATATATAATAATTTACTTTAGATTCTAAATATTATCATGACCACACGGTGTTTTGCAGGGTATCTTAGAATTATTATTTCCCTTGGTTATATACAAAAAAACAACGACGAAATTCCGTTATTTAGAAAATATTTGATTTAGGTGGCCATTTTTGCCAAAATTGAGATATTTCGACCTGAAAGACATTTATGACGTCATAATTACGTAACGCCTTGGCCGATTTGTGTGATCTTGAAATCTTCGGACAGGGCAGGACAATAACTATCTATTGATAGCAAAACCAAGTTCATAGGGGATTCCGTTCTAAAAAAAATATTGGGAGTTGTACCCCCTTGGTTAGACGTGTTACAAAAAAGGCTTGGTTAGCCCAGGGTTAACTTACTTTTAATGTTAGCTTTAACCATTCTTTTGAACAGCCAACTTGTTTACCCATAAAGTGACCCAAGTCAATATAACGTAAACAGATCTTGAAATATGAAACCTGTTAACTTGCTTTCAATTTCAAATGAAATAATAAAATCACCTTTGCTTGAGGGAGAAAAACAAATTAAAAAATAATACGTTCATCTGCTTTAGCTGTCTGATGTATGTTATGTAACACAAAAAACGACCAGAAAAATAATTTCCGAATTCGGTTATGTCAAATAAAGACAAGTATGAGAGATTTAATCAAAGCAAAAAGTAATATTGAGGTTTGCAATCTGTCCCACTAAGTCATAAAATATCACTTACAAAGTAATGTAAAAATCGCTTTAATCCCTCGTGATGTCCGACAATTATTGTTTTAAAATAAAATAAATGTGTAAAATTATTCATTTTCAAAAGTAATTAAACAAGCTTCATTTTACCAAAAAAGCTTTGACAATTTTTTACCAAGCCGGGAAAAATTAATAAAAATTGCAACAGAAAAAAAAAAACAGATTTCCTGTTTTAAATTATTTATTTACAAGTTCCAAAAACAAATTTATTTAAAAAGGTCTTATTGAGTATTTTTTCATACTTATTGACATGAAACAGATATCTTTCTCCTCTTTTGTTACATTTACGCAGACACTTAAGTCTCATAAAAAAGTGTTTCTCATCCCATCCCTCCTCACTTTTTAGTGCCGCATAATTTGTTTTGGCAATAATGGTAAAAAGGTGTTAGAAATTGAGATAAATCGTTCAAATATTAAGACCCCGCTTTCCTCTTTAAAGGATTCTTTTAAATGTTCATATTTTTAACATCGAAACTGTCGTCAAACCAATATCTAGACGAGGGAATATATGGTTTTACCCCAAAAAAATTGCAACAAAAGGTTTTTTAACTGATATAGGTAGTATTTATCATCAGCAACAACATATCAAAAATCTAAAAAAATCGGACTTTCGGAAGTTGGTATTTTTCAAGATGGCCGCCAAAATGGCCGCCAAAATCATAAAATGGCTGTAACTGAGGTACTACATGTCTAAAATGTGCAATTTTGGTGTCTCTACCTAGGTTTTAGTGGTCTAAGAAGTCAATGAGACTATTAGAATTATTGTCAGGTCAAACAGTATCCACAAAATCCAAGATGG
>JXSR01S012480.1:21075-34631 GCA_000969725.1 Ophiothrix spiculata | reverse complement strand
GGGTGAAGTCACATTGAGTACAAACTGAGAAAACGGCACAAACATTAAATCATTTGTGTAGTCTTGAATGGTATTGCTGTATTTTGCAGTGACTTTTACGCATGTTCTGATCATCAAATTACTACAAAACTTTTACAGAATGTAGAAATGAGAATTCTGTAGCAGGAAATTGAAACAACTCAATTTTCAAGATTTTGTGACTTAACCCCCTTTTAGTTCTAGGGTCCTCAATTGTAGTCTGGCTGCTATTGTAATTTGTCAAAGTGAAGCCGTAATCGGATTAAAGGGGATTGGACAACATTTTATTTGTGGATTATTTACACTTCATGTGTTAGAAAATAACAGTAAATTACCAGATATCTGCAAAATTTTGATCAAAACCATCAGAAAAGTCAAAAATTTGAATTATACTTTGTTGATCTTGGGTTTGAGGCTATTCTCCAAACATATTTGTGCCCCGACATATCGAAAGGTACTTTAAGGGTCCCAAAATCAAAATGGATTTTTGGTCTCATCTGAAAGCTAAGTTACATCCATATTGGCAAAAGGCATTGGGCTGATTCGGAAAACTATATTTCTGATAACATTGAGTTTGAAGTTTTTGTACTGTAAATAAAACTTAAATGGAGAGAGAGGATTTTTATCTTGATTTTTAGCACATTTTTTTTTTATTGAATGTTGAAACCTGATTGATATGATAGAATACACTTCAAAAGTAATGTTTCTGATGAAACTAGAAATTCGACCTTGGATGTAATTTTTGACTATGCTTAGCTTCAGATTCAGATTCAATGCCCATATCATGTAATTTACTATGCCGACCTTAATGTACCTATTGATATGGCGGGTCACATATGCATGAATGATTACCTCAAACGTCAAGAATGTGCCTCAGCATGTTTCCAATTCAAACATGCACTATATTGAAAATATTTATCATTCAAATATACTCCCCGGGGGGGACTGCCCACACAGTACCGAATTTCTAGTTGGGCCAGGGGGCCCTTGACCATGACAACAAATAAAGAGAAGGGGGGGGGAAGGAAATGTAAATATTAAGTAGGATATTTTCATGGCCGTAGACCCCCAACATGTTGTGATTGAATACAAATACATATTTTGGGAAGTTCTTCATGAATGCTTGCAAAGGGGGGGGGGGGGAGCAGTGAAAATTGACAAATTTTTCAAATCCAAAAACAACAACAAAACAACTCTTGTCAATAGATGTGTTATACAATTTAGCAATACTACTTTAATATTTTATTTTTAGGCTTTACCTTTATGGTTGGCGTAATAGGCCCCCACACTATTTGAATCAAGTTAGGGCCTTGAAAAACATCATTCAATAAGAACTATAATATTTTCATTATGGTTACGCAGGACAGGCACAACCACAAACCTTCTTGTCCCCTATGACCTTTTTATGTTCTACTCATAAAACCTACTAAATGATTCCTTGTACTCGGTACTGTAAGGCTGCTATTGCATAGAACTATACTATTCGGGTATACGGTGCACGATTTTACTTGGGCACACGTATAGATTCAATCCAACACGTGAATTTGATGCTACCGGGTCACATAAAAGGGCACCATTCATAACAAGATGGTTCGCGAACCAGTAGTCTCGCTTGCGTATCGACCGCCTACTTAGACAGTGTTCACAGTGAGCCTATTTCTCCCGGGTCCCGAGTCCAATCCAGGTCGGACCCGGGTTGATAATCAAGTGTGAAGGGAAAATAACCTAAAAAAAATCAATCCGCATTGACTTTTTGGAACCTGGTGAAGTGATGGTTTTAATCCGCATTCAACCCGGGTCGGACCCGGGTTGATCGCAGTGTGAACAGAAATGCAAGTATTGAACCGCATTACCGGAAGTAGACGAGCATAATTGAAAAGAAATTATAAAGATTTCCTGGGATTTTGCAACTTCTTTTAAATAGTTTTAATTAAATATAGTTATTATATTTACTTCCTAACATTTACTGAGAAAACAAACAATTTTTGAAGTTAAAAGCTCACGAAAAATAACTAATATTATGCTCTAAAAATAGATCGACAACAAACAACAGAATAAAACACGTGATCCATTTAAGCCAATGACGACGGCATATTATTGCTTTCTTGACATGGAGTAAAAACAGAAACATCTATATGGACCTACACTCAAACTACAGGTTGTCGCATCTTTCTAAAACAATATTCAAGTTCACTTACATGAGACTTTTTTTCTTATAATACAGTATGGCTTCGTCTTATACCCTTCAAATGTTGTTCGGTTATGTAAAACTCAAGATACGTAAGCTTAATCAAAGCCTAAATTATGCGTTCTAATCATCATTTCTTTGCATACTTTTCTCTTATTTTCTATCAATCTGACGCTAGATCTACAATAAATAACTCTTTAATATGAAAACTGTGAAGTTTTATGCAATTCTAACTTGGTATACCCATTCAAAATTTGAAAGTTATTCCACCTCTTTTTCACAGCTAAGGTCAAAGCTTTGCATTGGACAAATAAACAAGCCATACGTGACTCGTGCGGATCAATTTTCTGGGTGGGCAGTGTGAACGCAAAATTTATCAACCCATGTCTCGGGTCGAATCTGGATAGACTAGGGTCCTGGGTTAATGACCGCACTATGAACACGCCCTTAATCATTCAGTTGTGGGGTGGATCCCAAGTAGAAGGTCATACAACGGGGTCACCATTGGCACTTTTGATCGCTGGTCCAAGACACACAATTTGACACCTTAATCTTTGAAATCGGACAAAGTTGAAAATTTGACCCCAACGGAAAGGTCGGACGATGGGGTCACCATTGACACTTTTGATCGCTGGTCCAAGACGCACAATTTGACACCTTAATCTTTGAAATCCGACAAAGTTGAAAATTTGACCCCAAGGGAAAGGTCGGACGACGGGGTCACCATCGACACTTTTGATCGCTGGTCCAAGACGAACAATTTGAGACCTTAACTTTTGAAATCGGATGAAGTTGAAAATTTGACCTCCCTATATCCTGTCTGTTGACCTTTGACCCCAAAGGAAGGGTCCATTGGCAGCCTAATCTTGACAAGGAGGCGGCAATTTAATATGTCCCTGTGCGTGTAACTTTGAATGTTTGTTAAGGGTATAATGCTGTTGTGCACATTTTTAAGATAAGCATAAATAATGCTAGAGTTACGCTTTGGCAAATGAAAAACATTTTAATGAGCATTATGAAATTATTAAGACAGAACCACAACCAAATATCTTCGTATTAACATTGTAAAAGCTGTTTCGCTGAATAGGTCATTAAAATATTCATGAATGATTCCCCCGTCTTCAAACATTGATTTCTCCCCTACATGCGAGTCGTATATGTATTTTTCTTCTCAGTTTGAAACCGCACTCTTTACGTTTGACGTAATTTACGTTCAAATTGATTTTCAAAAATGGTAATTGCATCATGTTTGGTACCAAAGTAATTCTACAAGTCTCCTCTATCAATACATATGTGTATAGTTGCCATGCGAATCCTGATTTAAAAGTAATAAGCATTTAAAAATGTGCAGTTAATTTTTGGACACCCTGTACATCTGCTGTAATAAATCCAATACGTCGATCCTGGGTTTCCCAACCGGAAATCAATCTTTACCGAAATTTAATCCCACAATGCACTGGTAAAGCACAATGATGCACCCAAATAGGCTTGAAATGGATGCGCACTACCACCCATCCCAAACAACAGTTCAAATCACCCGCTATGAATTGGAGCTAATGTCACGGTTTATTAGTTTTATAGGCAAAACTGTGTTTGGGCTAAAATTTCGGTAAAGATTCCATTGATCCACACAAGAAACCTCTTAAAGGAGCCTGATCCAATTGCCTCAATTTTTTTTTCAAACTTATTGACATTTTGGTACCAGAATGTTGCTTATATTTTTCTCATGACTCATGAGAAATTTCACGGCCGAATTATGTTCTGTTTTGGAGATATACAGTGTGTCTCAATAAAAATTGTGCAAGTTTAAAAGCGCCCTCTGTGGCAAAACCAAAAGACTAGAGTAATATAGTAGTACATCATTGTAAAGGAAAAACTCCAAGCTTTTAAATGTAGTTTGTTTCATTACTTTTCACCTTTGCGAACTATAGATATGCTTCATTAAACACAAATTTTGAAAAACCCATTTGTGCCACTTTTTCAGAAAACTGATTGAACATTTGTTTTTGATATTCAGTGCCTTTTGTGTTAATAAAACTGTTCATTGGAAGGACCAGAATGTACAAATTACTCAATATCAATAATCATGTATTGATCTTGAGCTTCAAGTGTGATAATAAGTGGTAAGCTGTCCATTCATATGACTAAGTCACTTAGCAATATTCAATAGGGATTCAGAATGTTAAAAAGGAGAATGGTGGTGAAGTAATTTGAAAAACTGTTATCTCTAGCCTTCATGTTCATCTTTTCAAAAGAGATAACATAATCAAGAAATATTATCCATTGAAGAAAAGAGGCTTTAAGTCTGGGAAGCATTGAAGATGCTTGATCATTCGGACTTTAAGCACTCTAAGAATGGCAGTGCGAGCGCAGTTTACGTTTGATGAACGAGTCTTCATGGTACTGAAATATCATGAAACTAGAAATCCATATGAGGTTCTTAGGACTCCTCGGAATACGCCTGCCAATCGGTACGTCAAATATTTGGTTTCAACGACAAGAACGAACTTAAATAAAGGAAATTCTGGTAGACCCAGAAGTGGAAGATCGCAGCTAAACGTGCTAAACATCGATGAAGTCCGGCGTGCAATTCATCATAATCCTCTGATAATATCAAGAAGAAACCCTTTGCCAAACATTTCGAGAAGTACTTTTAAACGTATTACAAGGTTAGATTTAGCTTGGCACCCATACATCATGGTTCGTAGGCACTCTTTGAAGCCAGAAGGCGTGTAGAATACAGCCCAATGGTTACTGCAATGGTTAGTTAACACCCAGCAAAGGTTTCTCTTAGATGCATTACGTGCTTTAAGTCCGAATGAGCAAGCATCTTCAATGATTCCTTATTGAATATTGCCAAGTGACTTACTCATTTGTATGGACAGCTTACCACTTATTATCACACTTGAAGCTCAAGATCAATACATGATTATTGATATTGAATAATTTGTACATTGTGGTCCTACAAATAAACATTTTATTAACAGAAAAGACACCGAATATCAACAAACAAAGTTCAATAAGTTTTCTGAAAAAGTGGCACAAATGGGGTTTTCTAAATTTGTGTTTAATGAAGCATATCTCTAGTTTGCAAAGGCAAAAAGTAATGAAACAAACGGCATTTAAAAGCTTAAGAGTTTTTTCTTTACAGTGATGTACCATTATATTACCCTAGTCTTTTGGTTTTGCCACAGAGGGCGCTTTTAAACTTGCACAATTTTTATTGAGACACACTGTATATGAAAATGTGTCTAATTATATGGTAACCATAATTAATTTTACACAGTAAGGTATAAGTGGCTCAGAAACACAAAATTGCCCGTGAAATCAAAAAGGTTTTACCGATTTAGCTGAAATTTGAAACTTAAACCTCTTAGGAGTGATCATCTTTCATATGGCATTGAAAACTAAATTTTGGTGAATCAGACCAAGCTCCTTTAAGTGAAAACAAAGGTAATAAGAGACATTTACTCATTGTTGAACTTTTCTTGATACAACAAGAATTGACAATGTTTAAAGCTTCATGAATAACTACAGAATTCAGCAGAATAAATAATTATACAGAAAATAAAAGGTCTTTTAAGACTGCATTGTTCTGGCTAGATACTACAAAAACAAAATTTTTACTTTAAACATATATATTAAACTGCCTGGGCCAAATTTTACTAAATTTGTAATCAAGGGTATACACATCATAAGACCAGAGCTTTTTGTTATTAAAACTGGCTCTCACCTTGTTACTATTTGTATAACTAACAGGACGATGGGTTTGTAAAATCTGTATACTTTGATGCAGTGGCGACGGAAGGTTAAAGGGGACTGCTATTTTTTTTTTTAAAAACAAAACATTTTGGGTAAAAATTGTTGAAGGATAAATAATGGAATTTTTGTAATGCGCACACAAAAAATCTGTCAAATTGGCTAATTTCAGCGAAAAATCTTGAAATTTACACAAAACTTGGCAAACTTTGACTGAAAATTGACAAAATATCTGAAAATTTGCACAAAACGTGCAAAATTATTTGATATCCACATTTAAAATTATAAAGGAAAATTTAATTAATTTCCTTTCCTTTTCTTTCTTTCTTTCTTCTCTAGATTTTTTTAGGGGGACCATCTCCCCTCCACCTGAAATTTAGGAGGGGACATTCCATCTGAAATTTAGGAGGGGACATCCCTCCCCCCCCCCCCCCCCCTCTTACTTAGAGTAAATATCTAGGATAAAGATATCTTTGACTTTAAACCTTAAAGCAGTTATTTCGAAGTCAGTCTCCTTTGCCTTTTCCAGTTTCTTGGTTTAACTCAGCAGAGAGGTTAAGCAAAAATCCTAAATGAACTTCATATAACATTTGTTATGTTTCTGTCAACACACAAAAATGTGGGTTTTTTTTGTGCTATAAATGACCTCATAGTAAAAATTATTTGACTTGACGAATCCGATATTGCATGCACTTCACACAGATGATGGGTAACATTTTGTTATGGCCCCGAATGGGAGACTTTGCACATGATATCAATTTTGATTTTGTCATTTCATCTGTTAGAGCATTTTCTAAGCTTTAAAAAAACATCTTACTTGTTGAAATTTTACAACAGAAAATCTGATTGAAATTCTGATTATTTTATTTATTTTTTGCTGCTATTTTCACCAGTTTTTTGAAAAGTGTTTGTCACAAAGTACCCCCTTTCTGGGTGAGTCATCACATTAAAAAAAATTCATTGAAATGGTAGGAAATTCTATCGTCAGGATTTTTAAAAATCCATTGTTTTTTTTTTGTCTTTTTTGGTCATTTTGGTGTAACGTTTTTAACAATTTTCAAATAAATCATGTGCTCAATCATCCATGGATAAAAAACTTCAAACTTTCTGTTTTGAAACACTTTTGAAGTACCAAGTAACACAACGTAAGACTGAAAATTCTGCTTATATGATAAAATAAAAAAAAGCCGATTGTTTACTTGAAGTAAAACAGTTTCATTTTCTGTGGAACAGCCAGAAACAGTTTCAGCTTAGTGTTCCTGTAAGGTTTTTGAGCTTGTGCCAATTCAGCCAATTTTAACAGTTGAACAGGTACTTGCACCAAAATTGGCAAAACAAAACAAGAAAAAGAGGTAAAAATCATCTATTTCACACATTAACAGAAACCTGTTGTGCCAATTTTCATGGCTCATGCCCAAATGGCGTACCATAATGCCTTAGCAGGACCACTGGCTCCTATTTATATTGAGTGAGCACCTAAGATATCTCACATAGTCCAAAGGAATGTGTAATAATACGGTTGAGTCCATATTTATGAAAGTCCTTGAGCCTTGGCCTCGGACACCAAGTCCTTGGCCTTAAGCCTTGTACATCAAGTCCTTGGCCTCGGATACGTGGTCCTCGACTACAACACTATCTTCAATACATTTTGCATTATTATGATAAGTGCTAACAGAATAGGCCCTAGTGCTGTATAACACTTTCTTACAACAAAAAACCTTATTAGTTTTGGCAAAACTTCTGGTTTTAAGAAACTATCAACATCTGAAAATTTCTAATCAGCTGGAGCGTACCATATTGTAACGAGTCGGTTCGCGAAACATGTTTCACCTTGTCTAGAAATGTCTGGAAAAAATTGGGATTGATGCTGAACTTGTCCACTTGTCAGATTGATATCAACCACAGATTCTGCCAGTATGGCCCCTCCCTCAGGCAGAATCTACGGCTGATACTGATAGAATGGCTGGCAGTCATGAAATGATGATGTGAGGGAGGACAGAGAGCGCCATTAGTTCGCCTGTAATCTGGAAAAACCGAGTAAGTCCATTTTTGTGAAAAATGAGTTAGGTCCATACTTGGAGTTAATATGGGTTTCAAAAACAAATGGCACCGAAAACGTTTCTAATTATAGAAGCCATAATCGAATTCCCGTAGTAGCTTTATCCTGAAACAAAACAGTTTTCCTGTCTTTTCTTGCATCTGCATCCAACTACCGTACTAGGTTTTTTCAAGATTACAGGAGACTTTGAAAGAGGAGTAAAGGTGGCTATCTGGTTGAGGACTGAAGAACCTTGCAAGATGTGATGTCATTGTAACATTCTGCACGTCATCTAGCTACAACAACTAGTGTCAAGGTCACAGCATCAACCTAGCATTGTCGCTTCTCTGCTCAGTCACTAATTAGTCTGGTTGTTATGTCATAATTAATTTTCTGCTTATTTCTAACAAAATATGCATATAATCTGAATACCGTAACATAGTTGCTTGCTGCTGCTAGTCAAGACAAGCTGAAACACATCTGAAAGGCACATGTTTTTACACATTAAGCTCAACACGTATGTAAGCTTATTATGGTGCAGCAAGTAAGGACAGTGATAATGTACATAGAGTCATCGCACTCATGATTTCAGTAAAATAAACATACATAATACAAGTTCTATTCCACAAATCAGGCATACAAAAATAGTTCCATTCCTTCATTTCTCATCTGGAGTTTTCCAGATGACCTTCCCATCATCCCCCATCTTAGCAACCCCCCTAGCAACCAATTCCAGTGCTTGTGGGTAAGCTTTGTGTTCTGCCGTCTTAACCCTTTCTTGCAAGATTTCTTCAGTGTCACCGGGGTAGACAGGAACCGACTCTTGAACCAAGATGGCACCGGCGTCAACTTCCTCCTGAAATTCAAAACAAATAGAAACAATTTTATATTAATGTTTTGCAGGCATACTGTGTTTTGAAAGCTGAATAAAACAAGTGCATATGGAGGGTTGAGAGTTGCATTTCAACAATCCCAAGAACAAAAGAATTCAAACCCAACAGGTTTTTCCAGATGAATGATCTAATACACATGTGAATAGATCATTCATTTTGAAAGCACCATTGGGGCTTGAAACAGTTTGTTCTAGGGATTGTTGCTACGCAAATACGGCCTTGTGGCTTACAACCCTCGATATTTGCCATTCTCAACATTTTACCTAAAATCTTAAGCATTTAACAAAAAACGTATGCATTATTAATGAGAGTGTACGTCATCATACAAAATCATGCTTGATCAGTCTTTACTGCACAGAATCCTTCTTTACTGCGCAGAATCATGGCACCGTAAATACGGTGCCAAGTGCTCCACTTTTTTTCACATAATTTTTCCAGTTGCCAAATGGCCCGAACAACAGGAAGTGAGGGAGACCCCATTTGGCGACTGGTGGATCCAGTCAAGTCCATGGGCCACTCATCACAAAGTTGCTAAATATATCACAAGTTACACACTGTGCTACAAATTGTATGAAAATGACTGTTTGTGCATAGTGTTATTGTGAAAATTAGTCACAAGTGTGGCATTACAGTGAACGTTGATACAAAGAAAATGGCTTCTTGTACCTGATTTAAGGCTGACTTTAATTTAGTGAGGCAACGCTCAAGGAATGATGAAGCTGTGTCCACCACCTACAGAATGAAAGAGAAAGGAACACACTTCTATGGCAAGCCAAAAGGGGCATTATGCATTGTGTCAATGTGTTGTTTTAAAAGCTGTGGATTACTTTCCTTTACTTCAGCCAAGGTCAAATAATAGTTACACGTTATGATGTTTTAAGCTATGTATCAAGCTTTCATTAAAAACTGCATAAGGATATTTGTTTGCCATGGTTTAAACTAACACGAGCAACACATTTGTAAGGTCTTTGATGCAAATAAAGATGAGATGTTAAGCATCTCGTTGTCACAATGCGTAATGACCCGTTTGGCTTACCATACTCTTCATCTCCGTAAACACTGCCTCACTTAGTCACAAGCTGGTTTCAGAGTTTGTGTCACAGTTGCAAAACTACCACACTGATTTTATCAAGAGCAGAATTTTATCCTTGGCATGGCAAGACCATTTTGCTTCAAATAATTATTATCATCACCAAAATTTGACTCAGGTCGAAAGAGGTCACCTGTTGGTACACATTTGTACCACTGTTGGAAATTTGAAGTCAAAGACAAGTTGCTGTTGTGGGATTTTTTTTTTCCTGTCAGTTTTCAAAAGCTATGTTGAACAAATTTGGGTCTATCTTTTGAGTGTCATACATCAGTTGTCGGTCATCCAAACAATTTTCGCACCCCCATAATGAAACTCTGGCTACGCCACTGATTCAGGCTACCTGCAGTGGGACAATTCTGATCAGTCAACATTTGACAAAACACTCTGAAACCAGCATATTACATTTTATTTGACATAACATTTTATTTTACATTACTTTTTATTTTGAATTAATATAGCTTCCATAATTAACATTTATTCATACCCTCTTCCTTTGAAGTCCATTCATTAGAGCAAAATTTACCGGATATAACATATTTTTGTTCGTTTGTTTTTGTGGCTCGATATCACATCTCTTAATGTCTGCACTAAATTTGGACTTAACATATTGTCTGTAGCAGTAATTCATGACCGCGTACTCAAAGTCGTGATGTGGATCGTTTTCACCTTGAGCGTACAGCTCGCGTTGGAGACGACTGTGTGATCGCTATGTTTGACGCGTTCATGAATTAAATCCACAAACAATAGTGAAGCAAGCAGGTATCTCAAAACCTTTCACTAGCCATATCTCGAGATCCGTTCATCATTTGCAACATATATACAGTATACTTACTTCTGCACATTTAAAAACTGAGTTTATATACATAACTGCACATAAGTTGGAAAACTTAAAACCTGAAAATGTTCTTTACGGTTACACAATGATAACGAGCATTGAACTACATTGGGAACATATCAAAAAAGTGTGTGTGGTGTATTTGTATATGGTTCAGGATATCAGCCATTTTTATGGTTATGGAAGATCGAATATCAGAGGAAACATGGATTATTTATATTGGATACATATAAGGCACCCTTAAAAAAAGTCTTGGTTGTTTGATATAACAATTATGTTTTTTAAGCGTGCCCAAACACCTTTGACCGCCAGTGTATTTAACCTTGGTCAGGTATTTCACACCAATGAATTATCTGTGATGCCTGTAACTTATCTCATGGATGAACTATGTACATGCCTCAATGGCCTTCTGGTCCTTTCCTCCATAGGTTGTTTCTGCCTTAATTGACTTATTTCTTTTTATCTATGCCACATGTTAATCATGACATTAAAAGCAGGGTTGTCACTAAGCTGGTCGGTGCCTGTCGGCAGGACCAGCACTCAACCAAATTGACCAGCACCTTAAAATGCTATTATTGCAACTTGATTCAGTACTCATTGAAATTCTTGTCAAATTTAGCCGGCACTATATTTTGGCTAGTAACAACCCTGATTAACAGCAGAACACAAGCAATTGTGAAGTTCATTAGTTGCTGCCAAGAGAGCAGTTCACTTATTTTTGAAACAGTGCAAATACCCCTTTCCAACCTAGTCAGCCATAAGCAGTCCCATCTGGAATGCTCTACCTGAACATAACCCATCATTCAAAAAGAGAGTGTGCTCATGTATTTCTTATGGAAATGAAAGGATATGAATAACAAATGTCTTCATCAAATTCATTACATATTCACTTCAATGACAGCAAAACTTACCACTACATAATGTACAGTACATCCAGTCAGCCTCACACCAGCCTCCAACACCAATTTATGTGCATTCATTCCTTTGAAAGACGGCAGCAACGACGGGTGAATATTGATCAAGCGCCCTCGCCACTTGCTGACAAACTCGCCACTCAGGATACGCATGAAGCCTGCTAGGCACACGAACTGGATACCGGCTTCTTCCAGGGCATCGTGGACCTTCATGTCAAAGGTCACACGTTTGAGGCCCTTGTGGGGAATCACCTGGCAGATGGAAAAGAAAAGTTTGTCATTTCCATATATACAGTGGAACCTCGTTATTAAGAGCCCTGATAATACAGAAACCTGAGAGTACCATGTGATTTTTGAAGTCCCAAGAATCACAATCACATGTAAAATGAGTTCGATAATACAAGCTCCTGATAATACAATTCACTGTTGTTTGATCCCTATAGAAATGGGGACATTTTATATGGTTATGTCAAAATAGATGGCGCTATTCATAAAAATTAATTTCAAGATGTAGAAGGTATATTTTATTATGTACTACCAAAATTAGATATCCAAATGAAACATCTGATATCAAGAACATTCACTCATCATTTTCAACCAAAATCTTCATAAATCAAAAACATAATCGATAATCAAAGATAATCAATAATTTGAAATATGTATAGCACCCTCTTTTTTGGCACAAATCTGAATTCACTTAAAAAACCAAAAAATGGGCTTTAAACTTTCTAAATTGTAACCAAAGTGAATTTAACTTTGAGAATAGGTTAAAAACTTTATTTTGCAACACATCACAGCTATTTGTATAGTTTTTCCAACTTTTTGTGAAGTAAATTTTGAAATTTTGTAACAAAATGAATAAATGTCCACTTCAAACAACAGTGACAAATTTTACAGTCCCCAAGATATTGTATTAACGAGGTTCCACTGTACTCTATAAATCTTGAAGTATTCAACAAGCAGCCGATTAACGCACATAATCCAATATGACCATACAGGGAAGTAAATTAGTCTGTATTTCTAGAATCATAACAACATACCAAATCTTGCTGAATATTCATATGAACTTATGTTCAATGTTTGTTTATGTGTTAGTAACAAAATTAGCCCCAAGTAAATTACAGTGATTTGGTCTTAATCAATCCTAATCAACCATTACTGTTCTCTTACACATTACAAAACCACCAGTTCACAATGTTGTAGAATACAAGGGATGTATGCTATATATCTTGTAACAGAGTCTGATTGCTTATATACAGGGACTACCTTTTGAGGAGAGTGAGCTCTATTGAGCCACCCTGCTCCCCTCAAATGCTTTATGGGAGCTCAATTAATATAGCACCTTACAGGATGGTATTAACATCTAAATTTCCAGATAGCTCCCCTAAAGAACTTCAGGAGAGCTTCTGATAGAGCCCCTGGAAATTTCAAATGGAAGTCGCTGCATATGTCAAAGTTTTTAGAGTATATATTAATGATATAAAACTCTGTACACAAATTCTATACAATCTTTCAAAGACCAAATCTTACTGTAATATTCTATTTAGTGTCCTATGGGTCCATAATGATCCATCTATGCAAGTAAAACTTCAGGACCCAAGACTCACCACAGTCGGTATACCAGGTCCTAAGGCCGAGATATCAAATAAATGTCAGGACCCAAGATGCACCACAGTAGGTATCCGGGTCCTGAGGCCGAGATATCAAATAAACTTCAGGACCCAAGATGCACCATAGTAGGTATCCGGGTCCTTAGGCCGAGATATCAAATAAACTTCAGGACCCAAGACCTGCCACAGTCAGTATGCCAGGTCCTGAGGC
>JXSR01S012480.1:3255-20466 GCA_000969725.1 Ophiothrix spiculata | reverse complement strand
CACCACAGTCGGTATGCCAGGTCCTGAGGCCGAGATATCAAATAAACTTCAGGACCCAAGACTCACCACAGTCGGTATGCCAGGTCCTGAGGTCGAGATATCAAATAAACTTCCGGACCCAAGACTCACCACAGTCAGTATACCAGGTCCTGATGCTGAGATAACAAATAAATTCAAGGACCAAAGACTTACCACAGTCGGTATGCCAGGTCCAAGGACCAAAGACTCACCACAGTTGGCATTTTAGGTGCTGAGACCATGGTATCAAGTAAACTTCAATACTGCACCCATAACTTGCCATGGCTGGTGTTTATTACCAGCTCTCCAAACCAAAATACATCAAGTACCTCTGCGTGGCTCACGTTAACAGGTCACAAGACTCCCATTAGCTTTTAAATATCAGCTCTTAAACTCACAAATAGTGGGTACATCATCTTTTCTGGCTCTGTGTAGACCTTACATACTAGGAATATTTGAGACTTGTATAAGACTCTAAGATCTTCTACTTAGCTACAATTGATTGCCACACATTTACTATTAGGCCTTAGACTTACCATGGTTGGTATGCCAGCTCTCTCTGCTCTCTGTAGGCCTTGCACCCCAGGTATATTTGAGATGACGAGTGCTATCTCTGCTTCACTACATTTTGCTGGGTCTTTTGTGTGGTCTATTAATGCTTGAAGATTCGTACCTGAATAGATAAGGAAAAACAGGCCACATGTATTTTTATCGCATACTAAGAGTATAAAAGAAACACAGATAATTCAAGAATTACATGAAGCTTAACTAAATACCACGCTTATATTAGGAACACTTGATCTATTATAGGTGTGTCCATTCTGGGGTTGGGGGTTTTTTAGGGTTCAAAGGCCCTCTTTTTCAACGTCGCCGTCACCCAAAGACCCATAATTTTTAACAACTATCTATGCTCTCACCCAAAGACCCCATAAATTGTCATATTTTTCTCTCACCGAATGCCAAATTTTGCTTTTCAAATGCCAAAAAGCATGCTCTCACACAAAGACCTCTCATTTTTTGACCAATGAGCCCTCATATTTTGGTATTTTTCTCTCACCGAATGCCAAAAATCATGCTCTCACTCAATGACCCCTCAATTTTTGAGCCTGTGCTCGCATCCAATGCCCCAGCCTGTGGGAGCGCCGGCCTGACACCCGTATCTTTTCATATTTGACTGCCCCTCCCCCGGGCCTTTCACATTGTGAATTAAAATAGAAAAGCATGTGCTTAGCTGAACTCATCCCAACTGCGGCAGATGTGACACTTTTCATACTTGTGGTGCATCAGCAGCATCATGGCATACATTTGAATGGATTACCCTTGTTAGTGGATAAATAAAAGCTTCACAATTCCCGCTTGTTTAGTGAAGATCAAGATAATATAATGCCCTCTTGAGCTAGATTCACTGATTTCCGTTATGGAGAATCCCAAGCTAGTGTCATAAACATAAAATAACTTGCTCTCCATGACAGAAAAACAATATGGTGACTATTCTCAGTGGCATGGATCAAGGAAGTAAAAACAAAAGTCTACTTGGGGTTTTCAAAAAATATTAACACAGAATGCTACTATCAAACATTTCATGCATGGCATCTTATAAAATACCAAAGTTAATACTAAATTTGGACGTGGAATGAAGAATGAAAGTGCAGTTAAATCACCAATTAGTCAAAACATGACAAATGACTACAGGATTAGTCATGAGTTCATTAGTCATAATATGAAATGGCTAAATTTAGTCAAAAGCAACAAAATGGAAAAAATTGATTCAATGAGAAATTAAATGTGCAAAGTTACAATGATTAACATAAATAAACACGAGTTATGATGGTTCAACTGTTACCAGATATTTCATACCTGGCATATCAATAAAAGCATGATTTTTCCTATACGGTAATTAACAATATGAAGCACAAGATATTGTCTTACTCTGATTCCAAATTAGTTTAAGACTTTTCCACTTTTGACTCAAACAATCTAAGCTCTCAACAAATTATTAAAAAGTATTTTAAAAACACAGAAGAACAATGTGTACATTAAATTGAAATGTTGTGTTTTTTGCAAACAAATGGCGGATTATGATCAATGCACTTTCATTCCTCACCCAGTCTGCGAGACTCCGCAACTGCGTTTGTCATGTACGTAATCTTGGCCTGACGCAGCTGATTTGTAACTTGATTGCGGAACTTTCTATATTCGTCAGACAAATCCACATTTTCTGGTGATTTTTTAGCTGCCCTGTACATATTTTTTCTCTTCTGGATCAAGTCCATCATCTCATCTGATACCCATGGCTTTGTCAGTTGTTTGGACTCTGATGGCAACAGCCAACTATCATCTACATATCAAACAAAATGAGCACCAAATATGAAACGCATTAAACGCATGCTCCAGTGGCTACTTTCAATATTAATGGCCCAGACATTTTTGTTCAAATTAGACTCAAAAGATGCACATTTTTGTTTTCATTTCAAGGTCAACATTCTACATCAAACAATAAGCACCTTTAAACTACACTCGGGCTCTAAAGTATTTCCGCACCAAACCTGTATTCTGCCATATCTCAAAAGGCGTTTATGAGGAAACAATTTGGAAACTTATGTTGCTTTTGGTCAGACCTGATAGGTAATCTAGTTGAGTATGAAACTGAGCTCCAAATGGGATCAATTCTCTCACGTACTTGTTGGGGTAAACAACACAAATGGGTAAAAAAACGTGATGTCAAATTTGATTTGACAACACCTTGGTCAAGGTCACTTCACCACTCAAGTTGAGTGGTCATATGGAATGTGTACATGTACTAGAGTGACAAGCAGGTGATTAAATCTCCTGGTCATGCTTGACTGCACCAAGAGAATGTTTGGAATCAAAACACAAATTGACCCTTTACCACCCCTCAATTTACAAAAATAGGGCTGTGGTAAAAGTGGAATGCCCCGGTGGTATATGACATCTTAAAATGTTTTAAGAGATTTAAAGATGTCATATACCGCCAGAAACCACTCCACATTTATCACAGCCCTATTTTTGTAAACGTTGAAGGATCATTTTGTATTTTGCTTCCAAACATTCTCTTGGCGCAGTCAAGCATGACCAGGACATTTAATCGCCTGCTTGTCACTCTATTACATATACACATTCTATATGACCACTTAACTTGAGCGGTGAAGTGACCTTGACCAAGGCGTTGTCAAACCTAAAATCACATTTTTTGACTCATTAGTGTTGTTGCCCCCTACCTGTATGTGAGAGGGGTTGATCCCATTCGGAGCTCAGTTTTTACACTTAACTAGAGTACCTATCAGATCTGACCAAAAGCAACATAAGTTTCCAGATAGTTTCCTCATAAACGCCTTTTGAGATATGGCTGAATACAGGTTTGGTGCGGAAATCATTAAGAGCGCGAGTGTACCATTGCCGCACAAATGGCTTATTCTTATCCAAATCTTTAAAGCTTACTTCAGAGGTTTTAAACTCTGAGTCTTGTCTCCAAAGTGTGTCACTAGTAGCTTACGCTGTTTTGGCGTTTTATGTAGTTTTTTGAGAGCAAAATCCATCACATCATGGACATATATATTTAAAGGTTGTTACATGGGTTTTTACCAGCAAGTTAGATTTAACCCTTTGAACCCTGGCCATTCCATGTGTATCTGTACTGCTGAAACGAGCCAACCCGAAAGTTAAAAAATACAATATAACCCCTAAACTTACTTTGATATTGATTTCCCTTGCTTTACTTTTTCATTTACGGCAGTCTGAATTGTTCCAATAACCAGCATTCACAAACAAATACTATTTATGTAGACCAATATATTTGACATTTACATTGTCTATGGGTAAAGCAACATTTGTTGAAAATTATGGGTTCAACACTTCATTGATGTCTTCCGATATAAATGAGACAATTGAAAATTGAAACTAACCATGCCTGTTGACAGACACATCAAGTTTCTGACAAGTAACCTAAATGCCGGTAAACAGGCGCATAGGGTATACGGTATATGTACAAGTGAGCCGGTATACCGGCCCGTCGGGTTCAAAGGGTTAATCCTACTAAATATGACATAATGCTGGAATTATTTTGACCTGCTTGATTTATCCATCACAGAATCTTCCTAGGGCAAGGGCAATTATGAATGCACACGGACATGGTAAAAGCTACAAGCTGTATATCTAACATGTACTTTACAGCCCAAGACAAAAACACCACAGAGTTATTTCATTTGTAACAGTATTTCATTATCACTATCTATGATTATAGATAAATAAATGTGCATTTCATGTTATGAGTGAAATGAGTCAAAATCAATGCATGCGCGGTCATTTTGATAGGCTCCCATCGACAAATAGATTCCCTATACATTCTTATATATAACAGCTTCCAGATCATGGTGGATATCTTGGCTATAAAGCCACTGGTTGCTTCAACTCTTCGATTTATTTTGAGATTATGATATAGATGAGCTCACAGAGTGAAGAAAATATATATAGCAACGTTTTACTTTTTTGCTAGGTCGCTGAGCACAAAGGACATGCTCAAATTTTCATTTTCTCCAACCTGTACAAAATTTCTCTAAACACTAAAAATCGGCTCTCAAATTTCAGAAAACAGCAATATTATAATAATATCCGGCATTTATATGCGCGCTATTCACCGAAGTACCATAGCGCTTGACATTATTACGCTGTTATTAGGAAATCGTCACAATCATTTCACCTCAACTAGATCGCAATCTATGACGCAGACCTATCGGAATTTAGATTGTAATATTCCCTTAACAGCTCCCCAATGCGCTTGGGTCGACGAAGCAATCGAGATTAAATGTCTTGCCCAAGGATATTACCCTTTGGACGAAGCGGGGCTCAAACTCGCAACCTCACGATTCCGAGTCCTGCGCTATTCCACTAGACCACACAAGCTCCCCAAACCTATGGTAACCTTTAACCAGTCTGACTGCATTTGCACCCCAGAACATGATTAAGAAAAGAAAATTTTACTAAAAAACATAGTTCCCACCATTTTTGAAGTGCAATGAAAAACATGCTCCCGCATATCCCTTTACTCTCCAATAGCCTTTATTTAGTGGTGTGTCCTTTAAGTGTCCAATTCACAAGACCTGTAGGGGCTGAGTGAATTGGACAGCAATTAAAATTTACCACAAGACTGTAGTGCATTGATTTTGTCTCATTTTACGAGCACAATAGAATGTAAATTTATTAACTTAATTCATACACGACATAGAAATAGTATTTCACCTTTTGTGAAAAGAAATTAGGCTTTTCTATAACCATCAAAATTAAAACTAAGATAGATCATCACCCAACAAAGTAACATTCATACGCACTAAACGCCCAAAGAGTGCATTTTGAATTATCAGTACATTCCGCATACATTATATTCTTGTGTTCTGATTTGCTAGATGACACGTGGTGTGTATGAATAATATTTAATATGTTTATTCTTTTTGTGAATATTATAATATTACTGCTATGTATTTTGCTGCAGTAGCATGGCCATGAGCTTTGTTAGCTACAGCAAGTTTTCTTTGTTACTACTTACCTGTGCCTGATATAAGAACAGCCACCCTGAGTTTCTTGGCGCCATTTGTGAGTATGGGTTGCTGAATTCTGCTGATTTTAGCACTCGTCCTCTCTAGTGCTTGTGAAAGCCCTTGAATTGATACTTGATTTGGTCCTGTTAGGAAAAATAAATTCATGTTTAGTTTTCACACACAAAAAAATGTAATGTGCATCAAATCAGCTGAAAATTACAAATTGGTTGTGGCACTCAACTCGTCAACCAATAGATAAAGGGTAATACTAGCCTCAATGCCAATGTTATTCTGGCATGGGTATCAAATTGGGGGTAATTTTACACGCTGATTTATTCCATCTTTTAGCCCAAATTTTAAAAACAGGAATTCATCTTTGCATACAGTTTATAACCCTCTTCTCAGTCCAACAAAATCCGACAAGCAAAAATCAAGAAATTCGCCAAATATGTCATAGATGGGGGCTACAGATGGGCACGAAAGTGCTGCCATGGCAGGTCATACTCAGTGGCTTGCAATAGCTGGACATCGGATCGGGACGCGAGAGGTCGGAGTTCGAAACCCAGGGGAAACAGGAAATTTTTGCAAGACATATTCGGACTTACAGGGATGCCACTTGGGTTCTGAAAAAAATAGGAAATTAGTCTTGATCGGATACCAATTTTGAGCAGAGGGAGAAAACTTCGCCTTGGAGAATATTTTGGATATTTTAATTGCTAAAATCTCTCTTTTCATGCACATTTTGACCCTTTGAACCATTTTATGCAACTCTCTATCACTTTAATAAAAAAACCTTGAATTTTTGAAATTCTGATTTTTAAAAAATAGGAACATAGCTCCAAAATCACCAAAAAGTAGGAATTCCTACTAAAGTAGGAAAAGTGGCATCCCTGGGACTTAGATACTTTTTAAGAGTTTGGGTTAAAGTGGATAATGGCATGAATTAAATGACCCCAAATATCCCCAATCTAAGCTCTACGTCAGAAGACATTTTTATACATGAAATCTCCCTTCCATGAGCTCACCATGCACTGTAGTCAGAGTTTGTAATGTCTGCAAGAGTAGTATTGCATTCTTTACACAGAATCATAACCAATCTTACAAGTTTACTTTGGGTACTACAGTTTCCTCTTTCCACTTTCCTAAGCTTTGACCTCAAAATGACCTTGGATGACCTCAGGTCGACTTTTTGAACAATTTTGAAATTTGACCTCAAATGAACTCTTGACCTTGAATGAACTTCATCGCACACCCCCCAAAAAAAAAGGCGCGTCGTGTGTGCTAATCCTGAACCCCTTCATGTCAATAAGTTTCATTACCATAGCCCTTACGGTTAATTAGGAGCTTTACTTAAAATAAAAAATCATGCATAAATTATGCAAATTAGGTACTTTATATGCATAGTTTGCATTCATATTGTACGCAGCACTAGTTCAGCTCCAACCCTACCTACTCACACAATATCATCAACATAGGGCAAACGGTTTCCGAGATTTGCTCCGGACAAGAAGTGTGGACGGCAGACAGTTTTAAGGAATGGTATGTCTCTTCCTGAAAATTTTTCAGGCAAGACAAAAAGTAGTACATATATGATTTTTCATCTCTAACATCCTATTACCCTCACCTGTAACTTGTGATTTCTCCACCACCTTGCCTATACACCACGCCTTTTCTCCAAGAGACGTTATTGCCGATATCACATTATCATCCTCAGTCCTCTTTACAATCAACACAGCTCCTATACCACAATTAAAAGTTCTTGCCATCTCTTCTTCCCCTACCCCTCCACAACTCGACACCCACCCAAACACGGGTGGTATAGTCCATTTGCTGGCTTCTAATTGGACAGCTAAGTGCTTTGGTAGTACTCTGGGGATGTTTTCTAAAAGGCCACCTCCTGTGATGTGTGCGTAGGCTTTGGCCTTGCCTGATGTGACTGCTGGTAGGAGGGTTTTGGAGTAAATCTTGGTTGGCGTCAGTAGTTCTTCACCTGGAAACGCAGAATATGAAGATTATAACAAATCAACTCAAAACGATTTAAGAAATAAATTTTATTTGGTCATACCTTGATTTGTGATGGAAACAATATTTTTTCTTCTTTTTCTCAACAAAATTAATATATTTGCATGATATTCATAATATTGTAACTTTGATGGAAATGCTGTAAGTAAAATTTGTTTACTCATTTATAGTCTTTATTCAAGTTCCAATTAAGCAGCTGATTAACGTATATAAACCAATATGACCATACAGGGAATTAAGAAGTCTGTATTTTCAAATCATCATAATGTACCCAATCTTACTGATCATACAAATTAACTTATGTTCAAGGTTTGTCCATGTCGTAGCAACAAAAGTAATACCCAAATCATGAATAATTCATGCATAAAATATATTAATATGCTGGAATTTGACTGTCTTATAATAGCAGCGTAAGTATAGGCCTTATCATTAAGGAAGAAGTTTCAACTTGCAATTTCATTTCTTACCCAGGGTTATAGCTATTAGCTGGTCAGCACCAGTCAGCAGGCCAGCACTGAGCCTGACCAACCGGAATTTAAGGTCTAGCTAGCCAGCAATAAAATGACTTCAAAACGGCTATCAAGTGCCATTATTGGCACCTAAATGCTATATTGATTTTCAATATTCTATATTGGCTCGCTATAATATCCCTGTTCTTACCTAATGTTTTGCCTTCTCTAAATGGACATGGAGATTTGTAGTTAAGCCCCACTCTTTGCACAACTGCCCTGACCAGACTATAACCGTTGCTATGGATACCAGACGAGGCTACACCAATCACTACATCTCCAGGTCGGATGTCATCTTTCATCGGTAACATTTTATCTCGTTCGACAGCACCAACAGCAAAGCCGGCGAGATCATAGTCTCCTGGGGCGTACATTCCTGGCATCTCTGCTGTTTCACCTCCTTTAGTGAGTAATACATCAAAAAACTTGTTAATAATGATCATATCCCTCCATAACTATACTTTGATCAGCACCAAATAGGCGGGCCTCTTCACATCGTGAATTGATACAAATAAGCGCGTGCGTAGCTGGACACAGCATAACTGCAGGAGAAGCAGCGCGCGTTGCACGCGTGACTCGTGCATCATTATCTACGGCGCGTGTAACTGGGATTATGTTTACTTGCGGATGAAGAAAAGCCTCATAATTCCCGCCTATTTAGTGTTGATCAAAGTATATAATGATATGTAAGCATGTGAAATGAAGGTAAACAATAACCTATCCCCTCAAAAAGGTTAGAGGAAAAGGAAAATCACCGATGGTATTTTCATCCCAAAGAGGCATCAAAGCTAAGCAGGAATAAATGCAGGGATATCCTCTGTAGATAAATGCCACTATAACACATCAGTAAAGGTATAACACTGTTTTATGGAATCTGTTCAAATCTAGATTTGGAGGTTTCTTTACCATGCTCAAAAAAATAAAAATATTTAGGGTCGGGGGTAAAATTAGGGTCGGTCGGGTTACGCCAATAAACAATTTTTAGGCCTTACAAAACTTATTTTTGGTCAAAAATTAGGATCCAGGGAACTGATTTTTTTTAAATTCAGGTCTTAAGAATTGAATTTTCCGTATCAAAATATGACTATTAGAGCTGAACATTGACAAAGAATTAGCTAGAAAACACAGTTTTGGCATGCACTCTCTTTGAAAAATTGTGATGTTTAGAATTGAAGCAGAGGGTGAATCAAGCCCTTCCCATAATACACAGCAACAGTCAGTTGACCCGATGGAATGTTAACCAAGGTCACTCCACTACAGCATGCATTGTATGGTAAACTGTTTGAATTTACTCTATTTCAAACTGTATTTTGGGAATGAAAAACTCTGTCCAACTGAGATTTGTTTGCATTGATATCAAGCTGTGATTATCCTCTTTCTGAAGGTCCTTTTCATTCACAGTTGGACAAAATAAATACATTTTCTATAGCAAGTTTTCCATCAGTAGTTTTATCATATAAGTCTATGCAGTTGGTTCACTCAGTGTGCTGTTTATACGCTGTGGAAATAGCAGTTTGAATTGAATGGTGGGAAGGGCTTAATTCACCCTCTGGAATTGAAGTAATCTTAAAGGGCCGTGCCAGTTGACCAGGAATGGAAACTAAATAATTACTTGTAAACTTGCAAGCCCAAAGTGTCCATAAAAATTTGACCCTAGCTGTCACCTTTTTTCTCTATTTTTGTTTGTCTGTAAAAGGTGACGTAGGTTCAGAGAAATCCCTGATGCTTGTAAAAAAGTCAACAAATACTGGGGATTAAAGAATAGGTTGATCAGTACAAATACAGTGTCCAGTGAAACATAAACGGCGTTTTCTGATTGTTGATGATATAGGAGGGATGTCGCCACATTTGAAGTCATGGAATGAGTTCAGGATGTATGACCCAAATTCAGAAACATTTTCCAGTTCAACACCTCTGATGGGCTTTTACACTGGCTGAGGTGGGAATATTGAGGAGAGTTTTTCCCTTGCTCAAGTGTAGCCCAACTCAACGGAAACACATAACCAAGATGACAAGAACATCTTATGGAAAACATTAATGAAGGCTTACTTGAAAAAGGTATGTTTTCAGACTTGATTTCAACATACTTGTTTAGGGTTGGGAAAACATGGCAACATACTTGTTTACGGTATTATATGAATGAAAGATAATTACTTGTTTAGGATACATTTTAAAACCATGAGCAAGATGTCCACCTTGCAATGACAAAGCCCCTCTCTCCCCCCTCCCCCCTCCCCCAATCACTGGGTATAATTCATACCTCTAGCAGGATTATTTTCTCATGATATCCCTCCATTCTATCATGCTAAATCTACTTACCCAGCAACGCACACCCAGCCTGCCTGCACCCATCAGCTACTCCAGTCACAACATCCTTAGCAACCTCCACATCAAGTTTGCCACATGCAAAGTAGTCCAGGAAGAACAACGCTTCGGCACCATTAGCAAGGATATCGTTGACACACATGGCAACTAGGTCTATACCTATAGTCGTGTGAATGCCACATACTTGAGCTATCTGTAGGAGAACAATTAGCAAGAGAAAGGAGAACCAGCAAGGGTGTTGCTCACACACATGGCAACTAAGTCTATACCTATAGAGGCCCTGCATGTGATGTGTAATACCGTGGCGGATTGCTCAAATGCATTCAATAGAAGTGTTACCATTACCAAACACTGTTGTTCCATCAATAAAAATGCACCATAATCAGTAGGTTAGTTATAGTATCTTGTTGAATGGACTGCGATAAGCCATGTTTACGGGAAAGGTCATCAGTCCAAATCCTTTGTTTGGTATCAATCGATAAATAAGATGCAAGGCCTCTATAGTATTGTGAATGCAACATACTTGAGCTATCTGTAGGAGAACAATTAGCAAGGATAAAGGTCAGGAGAACCATTAGGAAGTATATCATTGACACACATGGCAACAAGGTCTATACCTATAGTCTTGTGTATGCCACATACTTGAGCTATCTGTAGGAGAACAATTAGCAAGAGTAAGGAGAACCATTAGGAAGGGTGTTGCTGACACATGGCAACTAAGTCTATTATACCCAGCTGCCTTGACATCAAACAAGCCTCCAAAGCCGCCTAACGATGCATCGCATCCGAGCCGTGATGTTTTTACCTACCTTAAGCTTAGTCCCCACACCGTCTGTCCCGGACACCAATATAGGATCCTTATACCCAGCTGCCTTGACATCAAACAAGCCTCCAAAGCCACCTAACGATGCATCGCATCCTAACCGTGCTGTCTGCGCTGCTAGGGGTTTGATTGCATCGACTAGTGAGTTGCCAGCTGATATATCAACACCGCAGGCTGCATAGGTTAGACCACCGTCACCACCTCCTAACGACCTGAAACAGAAGGCAAACAAGAGTGTACAATGCATGCTAAAGAGCTATCCTGAGTATGGACGCACTGAGAAAGGGCATTGTTCAGATCTATAATATGTCAGTGGAAAATGTCATTAAATTGCAAGTTTTCTCAAGCACTTCAGTTTGCTTCAGTACATACAAAATTTCAAAAATCTTATTCTTCCTTCCATGAGAATAAACTTCCTAGTCTAGTGATTTTTAGGATTTCTATTTGATTCTATACCTACAATAAGGTTGAAATGAAATATAAAGAGGCAATGCATTTAGGAAGCTTTTGCATTTTTACTACAAATGTCTACAGCCAAGTTAGCTCAAACAGTAAAGTGCTAGCTTATGGTGTGGAAGGTCTTGAGTTCGAATCCCCGGCAGTGCCAAAAGTTGAGCATACTTGAAATTCCTTTAGACAAGGAACTAACTGTCTCGTGGAAACCTGTATGAAACTCCAGGAGCTAATCCGGGCTGCGATGGTTTATACAAGGGCAGATCAAGATTCAGTGGTTGGAATTCATACTTAAAAGGCAGACATATGTTGTAGCCAAAACAATGAAAATAAAAGCAGATGTTTGGCTTTTCTGAATTGGTCTCGGATTCATTTTTGCATTTTTATCAGAAAGCACAAAACCTTATTATTGAAATCATTAAATTTTTTACAAAACAAATCTGCAGGGTGAGTATGCCGAGAGCGTGTGCGACTATGCAACGATAGCAAAAATGCACTGCGCGTGTTCTGATTGGTCGATAAACTCCGTGCTCGCTTGAAAGGTGAGTCTTCCACACTGCGCAAGGTGATACGCTTGTTTACTCCAGGCATTTACTGCGTTCAGATGTTCATGATTTGTAGGAAATTTAAAGACTTCAATAATAATATACAAATATTGGATGCCTGAGAGTGCAATAGTACAAAATATATCATGAGGTCAAATTTTAACTTTTCTATTTCACGAGGCGCAGCCGAGTGAAATGGATAAGTCCAAATTTGACCGAATGATATATTTTGTACTATTGCACGTGCATAGGCATTCAATATTTGTTTTATATCATGATATCATACAGGTTTGTTTCATGCCGTGCAATAGTACAAACTATTGCATGGCTCAAATCACTGTAATCATGATATAATGTATTGTAGCTGGCACCACTCTGTTTTGTTGCCTTGCATTTTAAATATCAATTAAATTGGAAACCATTCCGTAAGTGGCATATTTTTGTCATTGAGAATGAATCAGAACTCGGAACGAGGTAATGAATGGGAAATAAACAAAAATCATGATAATAAGCAACAGAAAGACATGCATATATAAATTAGATCAGTTCTGTTGTTAGCATATAGTTCTTTCTTCTCTTTCTTTCTTTCTATAGTCATATGATTTAATACTGCATCCATACTTAAAGAAGTTTTGTAGCTTTGTCGTTGCGTGACGTATATTTTTGGCAAAAACTTGTTGCTTCCAGTTGTCATAGCGGCAAAGCTACATGTCGCTGACATATAAATGGATAACAATCAAATTTTGTTACAAGGACGATTTTCCAAGTTGAAATATATTCAATTTGTAGAAGAATTAAGCTACAAATCTATGAAACAAACCAGCAAGAGCTACAATAAGTATGAAAGCAGCATAACATTATGTTTAGTAGACCATTCTCCATCTTATTCTAAGTTCCATTCCAAGTTGCAATCCCAGTTCAACGGTGATATGCCAATTATAATGGTCTATAGATGGGAACAATTTTTTTTTTTTATTTCCTCCTTTATATTTTGAAAAAACCTGAAAATCTGTATTTTTATTTACTTTTACACATTTGCAATCCTAAAATCTACAGTATTAATACTAATGAGAGCTAAAAAATCTCTTACAATACATACACTCGCGGTCTAAAGTATTTCCGCACAAACACTTTATTCAACCATATCTCACAAGGCGGTAATAAGGAAACTATCGGGAAACTTATGTTGCTTTTGGTAAGATCTGATAGGTAATCTAGTTAAGTGTAAAATTGAGCACCGAATGGGATCAACCCCCTCACATAGGGGTAGGGGCAACAACACAAATGGGTCAAAAAACGTGATTTTTAGGTCAAATTTGATTTGACAACGCCTGGGTCAAGGTCACTTCACAGCTCAAGTTAAGTGGTCATATGGAATGTGTATATGTAATTGCTTGACAAACAGGCAATTAAATGTCCTGGTCACGCTTGACTTCGCCAAGAGAATGCTTGGAAGCAAACGAAAAATGATCATTCAACGCCCCCCAGTTTACAAGAATTGGGCTGTGGTAAAAGTGGAATGATCCCTGGCGGTATATGACATTTTAAAAGGTTTTCAATCTGTCATATACCGTCACAAAACACTCCGCATTCATCACAGCCTTATTTTCGTAAACTGGTGGGGCGTCGAAGGGTCATTTTTCGTTTGCTTCCAAGTATTCTCTTGGCGTAGTCAAGCGTGACCAGGACATTTAATTGCCTGCTTGTCACTCAATTACATATACACATTCCATATGACCACTCAACTTAGGCGGTGAAGTGACCTTGACCCAGCATTGTCAAATCAAATTTGACCTAAAAATCACATTTTTCGAACCCATTTGTGTTGTTGCCCTTACCGGTACGTGAAGGGGTTGATCCCATTCGGAGCTCAATTTTACACCTAACTAGATTACCTATCAGATCTGACCAAAAGCAGCATAAGTTTTCAGATAGTTTCCTTATAAACGCCTTGTGAGATATGGCTGAATAAAGTGTTTGTGCAGAAATACTTTACACCACTAGTGTAGGTTTTCTTTTTCTTTTTCTATCGTCAGCCTGTTTTGGAAATGATTTGTTAATAAAGATGTTTCCCTATTTTCAAATTTGTCACGGTACTGAAAATGAAACTATCAAGGGCCACTGCAAAGACTGCAATTTAGTTCTGTGTGTTCACAATAGAAACCAGACAGACTGGTAGTTAAGCTGGTTGCAGAGTGTCTGTTATGGTTTCAGAGTGTCAGTTATGGTGGAAGTATGAACAGCATGACGTCAATAATTTAAAGTGCACAAACTCGACCTTGTCACATCTGGAAAATTTTGCAGCAGGCACAAGCCGATATATTGATTACCCTGTCGTGATGGGCGCAACAAAACATCGTTTTGAGTTGGAATAAATTCAACTTTTTCTGCGACAACAACTCAAAATTGCAAATGCTTGCTCATCTGCCGCAACTACCAGCTTGGTTTTTGAGCTCGCGCCAATTTGAGTAAGATCGATAAAGTTGAAGAGGTGCTTGCGCCAAAATCATGAGCTGTGGCTGAAAATTGGCTCAATAAAGCTAGAAAATATCTTTCTCACACATTTTCAGAAACTCGTTGCGCCAATTTTCAATGCTCCTGCGCCAATGGCGCGCCATACGGCCTTAGCGGGAACACTGGTCGTCTGCAACAACAACAGCTACTGAGGTACTCTGAAACCACCTTTTATGAGCACTGTGGGCAATTTCCATTATTCACCGGTGAAGTGTTAGGGAACACTTCCAAACTCAGCCGGCGGTTGACCGCTTTGAACCACCGGTTGCGGAACTCCATGACAGTTGAATCATGCACATTTCATAGCAGTTCCACATCCCATTGACTTTGTGTGAAGATCATTTCGATCGTGTTTCAGGACTTGAAAGTAAGATCCAGTTGGCAGGGAGATAATCAAATTACGTGTAAAGGGCCGCTTCAAAACTCAACTGGCGGCTAAAGCCCAGAACCATGTTTGCCATTGTTTAGAACAATAAAGGTGGTTTCAGAGTAGCTGTCGTTGCGGCAGACGACTAAGCATCTGTAATTTAGAGTTGTCGTAATGTAACACGACACATTGCTGCAATATAAAAATGGTCTGTCGCAAGAAAAGTTGAATTTATTCCAACTCAAAATATCGTGTCCTTGCGACCATCACGACAAGGTAATCGATATATCGGCTTGTCGTACGGCAAACACAATTTTTGAGATGCGACAAAGTTGAGTTTGCACACTTTAAATTTTTTATGTCATGCTGGTTGTAGGACCACATGACAGGCAACTCTGAAACCAGATTAACAACTGGCCAGAACCGGTTTGCTGGCAAAGAGAGTTTCAAGCATTTCCTTATAAACAAAGACAAGATAAATAAAATACATCACACTGTCAATTATTTTGAGCTATATTTTATTTGTGCAGATTTTACAATGTCATTTAAGTTTTGAACTTCAACTATGTGATCATCATTCTAACCATCTTTTCTACCCCCAGGATTTTAGCTAGAAACACATCTGTCCCTTGTTTGAAATGGTCAAATTGTCCCACCAGACTTTAATGATTTAACAGCTTTAATGCCATGAAAATTGCAAACTGGTTCTTCAATTTGGACTGACATCTACAGCCAAAATGTGCAATATTTCTAACCCAATAACTCCATAATAGGAACAATTGGGTTGGGTTTTTTATTTGTTTGTCTGTCTGTCTGTTTATTTATTTGTTTGTCTGTTTGTTTGCAGTCTGTATTCTAAAATGGAATCTGGACTAGTACATCTTGCATCTAGCTAAAACCCTGATTACACATTATTTAAATCTTATTGGTCCTTTTTTTTTTCTTGTTTGAAAATTTGTGTGAATCATTTTCATATCTAAAATCTAAATTTTCATATCTGAATCCAACATGACAGGATAGAAGCATTCATATTATCCTGTATTGCTCTTTCTATTTTACAAAATAATTCACAAATATAGCTCAAAACAATTGAACACACTACCATTCCACTGAAATATGCTGTACTTCATTTACCCACACCTTGTACAAACTACTTCAATACAAAATATATCAACAGACAGCACAAGAAAATTCAGAATTTAGGCAAGCATTTTAAACAAAGCATAACAGAAAAGGTATCCCAGATTTGTTACTGAGATTTGGGAATCAGAAGAACTTTTATAACAGGGTTTCTTAACAGGTTTCTAGTGTGGGCCTGATTGTCATTTAGTATTTCCATTTTTAGAATTCATTTTCCTTTTAGTATTTATATCTCATAAGCCAGACAGGTCAGTGTGGAATAGCTCAGATTTTTACACAAGGAATTCTTGCCTTTGGTGGTCAAGGAAGGCGCACATGGTGACTATGCAATATGGTGAATCCTTTTTTTAAATTTTAGATAAACAAAACATGGCAATTTCTATTAAAATGATTCATTTGAGGGAGCTTGAATTGTTAATTAAATGTTGCGAACATTTTTTCACAATTTGGAAATATCATTGAAATCTAGATTTTTCCAATTAATTATTGTGTTTTCATTATTTTTTTAACAGCTCAGCTCTTTGCGTGCCACATGAAATGCTCAGGGAAAGAATAGTACTTTTATAGGATATGGTCAAGACATGATCGGATCAATTTCTCTGTGCCCAAAATTCTATGAAAACAAGGTGAAATTAACATTATAAATTACACTCCACCTGAATCAATGGATAAGCTCTGAAGTCATCTGGCCATACATATCCACTATACTAACTAGTTTTTACACAAATACTTTGAGTCGGGTTAACTCCATAGCTTGCATGATATTCATCTATTGCCTGACAGAGGCCGCACCTCATCAAAAGCGGAAGTATAAGAACTCGTACTATAAATATTGCTTTCCACTAAACCAAGGAATTAAAAAGGAGAATCTGTATTGTCACACATGGAACTAAGTTATTACATCCTTGTTTCCTTGGGCAAGAAACTTTACTCTACTTGCTCC
>JXSR01S012479.1:12726-33120 GCA_000969725.1 Ophiothrix spiculata | reverse complement strand
GGTACCACAAGTCACCTGAAAATATCTGTATCTGTGCAGAAATAGAATGTGCAACAAAAATACAAAACTCTTTGACACAGGTGCCTCAAATCACCTGGAAATATCTGTATCTGTGCAGAAATAGAATGTGCAACAAAAATACAAAACTCTTTGACACAGGTGCCTCAAGTCACCTGAAAATATCTTTATCTGTGCAGAAATAGAATGTGCAACAATAATACAACTGATAATTTCTTTCCTTCCTAAAATAAAAGTCGACTAAGTTTGTGCCTGATTCACTATCAAATGAGAGATATCCAAAACACTAAAAAATGAAATATGGAAAAAAAGAAGGAAAAAATGATGATGAAATGTGTAAAAACTGTAAATCACCACAGGGCATGCTGTTAGAGTACCACAATGTATATTCATGAGTATCAAACGTGCCAAGCAAATGCTCTCGTCTATCCCGAGGGTATTACAAATCTGAACGGGAGCCCCGCTTGATAGCAGCCACTTCCGTTAACATGATCTCCCGTAGATGGACAAGGTGTGTTAGTACTGCCCCTGGGGCAGGGGTGCTGGTGTTGTCTAGTCTGTATGGTGGTTTATTAGGTGCAGATATGGGAACAAAATGACTGAGTAGCTAGATTTTTTGAGAATGCAGTCTGTAAATACTAAAATGGTCATTTCTACCTTCCAATTCCATTATTCGATAATTATCCCATCAAAGATCCATGGTTTAAGTACTTCTTATTTTCATTTCGTTTAACAAATTTAAGACAACATTTCACACTTATTTGTGAAAAGAGTGATATTTTGATTCCAAAATGTCAGGAAATTTGTAAAAAGTTGAATAATTGTACTGTGCTCCTGCAAGTTACCCGTAGTTATAGATCTCGTCTTGCACACAATGGGCCAGGGTTCAATTCTCAAAGAGGGCCGTCTTGCCGGATTGAATCTCTAAATCATTGCCAAGATGTTTGTCTGACTTTGTTGGAGCATTGGGTTAGATATTTGACCTTCTCTGCCCCTTACATGAAGTATCTAGAATTAGAATAAATATTTCACGATCGTCATCTTTCGTCGGTCCCATGTACAGAAGAGTCATACCTGTACATGTAATCGCAGTCAGTATCGCAAAGAGTAGGGTACTCTACCCTTGATTGTTCCCAACTTTTTTGCCATTTAGGACTTCAAAATCCATATATACTGCTGTCATAGTCTATAACCCCTGGCAGTCATCATAAATTGAAGAATTGAAGAAAAGAAAAAGTTTCTTGTTGTTACCAGCATGGATGTTTACTTGAATTTGAAGTCTTTCTTGAAACGAAAAGAAGTTCTAAGGGCTTTTCTTAAAATTGCATTTATATCCTCATACAAATATATCAAAGTGTGCTACCCCGTTCAGGGGTATGATCCTTGTTGTAGAACCAGGTAATAATATATGTCCTTGGGTTGAGAGTATGATGAGCCAGTGTCCCACTCCTGCCATCTGATACCAATATATCCAAGTGTGCCACCCTTTCCCATGGTAAGATCCTTATTGTAGAACCAGGTAATAATATCCGTCCTCAGGTTGACAGCATGATGAGCCAGTGTCCCACTCCTGCCGCCTGACAAAAATGAAAGGGGGTCAACGTGCCGTGCCACTAGTGCCATGTCTGCAAGTGCAAGTGCCGTTCTCCAATCTCACTTTACTATCCTCAGGCTATGGTAGTATGGCGTTGTAAGGAAGGCAGAGTTACGTTACAATCCCCAGTGACCGGACATCGATTGGGAGATGGTCGCAGTTGGAGCGCCAAGGAGAAGTGCAGTGCGAATGATTAGGTGAGATGATTTAGTGGGTGTTCAAGCTGAAGTGACAGAAAGAAAACATACAGAGGATCAAATTCTTATAACTGTGCACAAAATCTCATCCCTACACTATACAACATACACACAAAAGAAACACAAGCAGATGAACTTAACATGGGAGATGAGTTAGCTGTCCATCAAAACTTTGGCAGAATGTTCGTAAAGACTCTTGTATGATCATTAATTTAAGTGAAGTTTTTGCTGAGTGTTTTGTAAAATGGAACAGCTTTTATTGGAGCATCCATTTACAGGAAATGTGAAGGATTGGGTGCAGGAATTTGAGGAGGCCAGTGAACTTGACAAAGCATTGTTAGGAATAAGGACAAATTATTAAAGATAAAACTTAATAACATAATGTAATACTCAGGGGATTTTAACATATTTTGCCCTCAGAGGATTATACATATTGTAGTTGACCCGTAAACTTGTATAAGTTCTGGTCCCGGGGTTCTGGTAGGATAGTTGACTTAGAAACTTCAATAACAAGCTTAATAAAACAGTGTGAATGTTTTGAACATTTTTAACAGCTTTAGACACTTTATGCCATGACCAAAAATTAATGAATCGTTTTGTAGATTTTGACCATCCTCAGTACTTTGACCACAATGAAATTGGTCACCAAATGTATTATTTCAAGGAAATAGGACCATCACTATATCCTTCAATTATTGTTTATGTCATCTGGTAACACCATTCCTCAACAAAATCTCATTGTGCCAAGTTGGATGACCAAAATGCACATTTGTTATATTTTGTACCCTGTATAATTTTACCCATTCTTTAAAATTGCTTATATTAAAAGTTACAATACATTGAATACAAGTTGGCCTGGTTTTACCTATGTTTTTATGTGAAACAAAAAATAGGACCTGTTTATGACTTATGCTCATGTCTGCTATTTCAAAGACTTATTGGCCCTGATCACCCCAAAAAAGATCTTCTTTCCCATCCCCAAAATAGCCTGGTTGGTGTGCTATCTTATCTGATCATTGTTCATAACTAGGTGATATTGAAGCTACTCTCTTATACATGTAGAAAAAGCAAGACATGAAACACAAAACGGTGAAAATGGGCTCTTACAAGTCATGCAGCAAAAACAAAGTGTGCATTCACCATCTACAACAGCCAGAAAGACATGAAATGTGATACAATTGGAGAAACAAGATGAGCGGTGTTAGATTAAATGACAAGTGCAGTGGAGGTAATCGCTTCAATTGAGCTGGTGAAGGAAAAAGGTCCGAACAAATGGCACAATTTGGGGTGGGGGCTCAAAATGACATATTATGTATCTGACAATTTGTAAATATGAGCATGTATAAAAAGTTTAATCAGCATTGAAAAATATGGCTTGTCGTTTACTCAAAAAATTGCGCCTTTATATGTAAAAGTCACTTGCGTTACTTATCTATTGTTGAAAAGGCATCCTATTAACTTTTAAATCAAGAATCTATACCTTGTCTTGTCTCAGTGCTCCTCTCCGGTAAAATTCTATTGGCCATCTAGCTGCAGCACTTGGGGAAAACTGTTAATCTTTAAATGGATCTTGGTGTCTGCTCAGATGTCAGGAAACAAAAATTGGATATTGAAAGGAAAAGCAACAGATTTAAAAGAAAATGAAATGATTGGTAAAGTGTTGCACCATTGACTTAGGGGACCGTAATCGTATAGCCACATGTTTGCATTGACCGTGTGACAAAAATGAAACCGGGATATAGTTTCTAGACCATATTAGGAGTGTTATTTTGCTTGATAGGTATACTAGCAGTAAGTTATCATGGCGAGTCATTTGGACGCTATTTACTTTGATGTATACAGTTTACCGCTGGGATTTCATCTTTATTCGAATCATAAGCAGTGACATACAATTCTGAAATGCCTTCTCTATTTACATGTGTTTAAAGATATTTTTGTATCCACTTTATCACCAATTTCTGAATTTCTTTTGAAAATTTGTTGATTTAGACTGCTGGAAATATAATGCATGGTAGCATGTAGGAGGGTTTCCTGAATACAGTTTTGTTTGATTTTGTCTCATTTGTGTGCAGTTTATGTAAATTGTACACAAATCATGTGCGTCAAAAGGTCAACAACATCAACAACAACAAAAAAACGCCAAACAAGCAAATCAAAGACATAATTATATTAAACACCTTAAATGTCAAAATAAAGAAAGCCTAGCCCACCCCTTCCCAGGGTCCCACTTTTTATCAGGAAGTGAAAACATGATGCCGTCATAGATCTATACAAATAAAACAATTGCCCAAAATAAATACTACTATATCAACTGTCTCTAACTGATAACATTGAAGTTGCTATCAGAGTAACAAGGTTTGACACTTAAGTGGACTAGCAAGGATTTCAAACAGAAATAAAGTAAAGATTTAAATGGTATTACAACTATTAGAAATCTTGATCAATAGAAAATCACTTTATTCAGCGTACATTTTAACTTGGGTAAATATTTCCTCAGAGACTATCATCTTTCAGTGAACATTTTAAGCCATCAGTTCCTTGGAAAAAAGTCACAACTGGTATATATCAATTTTTGGGCTTGTGCAAATTTGATGAATTTTAACAAAATTGAAGTGGTGCTTGCACCAAAAGCATGAGCTGAGAGTCACATCCCCCCTGAGACTCCCCCCTGTGCGGGCAAGCGTGCACGTTGCCGCTTACGCAGCAATTCATCCCCCCCAATAATAATCTTTTATCTACACCGTTGAAAGTCATATAGCCAGTACCTCGCGAAAGACAGATTGTACTACTTCACCTCTAACCATGTAGTATTTGCGGCATGACTGGTCCCTTTAACTATCTTTGATTACTGTATAAATAACGAAACTTGGGATTTTTCCCCAGGTTTTGCGAGTGTTATAAACTCCCATGGTAAAATCCTCACCTGCCGGTACTTGTGTACAACAGTCAGTATGAAACTGGCATCATTGAAATGATTTGTATCAGTTTTTGTTGATAACAAAACAAATTTCATCATTTTCAAACTTTGTGATGAGCTGACTTATTCAGCCCTGAGGGTCAGTATGCACAAAAGAGTTTTACGAGTTAATAATTTTGTTTCACAGCTAAATATATTTTTCTCAAGAAATATTGTCATGTTTTTTGTTGTTTGAAAGATGTTTGGCCAAATCATAAATATTTTAAAAGAAGTTACAATTCAAAAATGCTTCAAAAGATCATTTTGTGGCAGTAGTAATTTTGACTCAGACCCAGTATAACTTTAAACCTGGTATAAGTCTAAAACCTCTTTTGTATGTGTACTGACCTTTGAACTTACACAAAATATGTCAATAAGCAGCAACAATTTATGCCAAAATTCTCTGAGGGAACACTAGCTGGCAAGATTGGTTCAGAAATTTATGTTCTTCTAGAAGTTCCAACAAGGGCATCGATAAAATATTGAATCTGACCTAATTTAGGACTTTTGGAAAGCATTAGTGGCACTTTTAAAAGAAATGAAGATTATGTAACTAATTTCCTGGTAAAAATTAATTGAAACTTACTTAAAACAACAATCAAACCAATTAAAACAAATATATTGTTTCATAAACAATTTCTATCAAAATAACACCTGCTTATATGGGGTTCTATTTGAAGGAAATCCCTGTTGAAGATTGCAAGAAATGGAGTAATTGCATCTTTCTGGAGGTACTGGCTGGCATATATACCCGGCATATATATAGTAAACTCAGTGTCATATTCAAAGTGTAAATGCATAAAGCTAACAGTCATGACAGTGCAGTATGTGGGTTTTGTGCACGCATGCTGAAGTCGGAGACTTATATGTATCTCTAAACCAAGTAATATGGCATCAGATTCAATGTTTGTAAATCGTTACTTTATGATATAACAACACTAATGAATTTCTATTCTTGAATACTGTATAAGGTTTATATTTCCATCAGCCTGAACATGATGATTTTTTCTTTCAAGCCTAGATTTAAGACCTAACCTTTCACTACTTCAAAGGTTAAGCAGAAATTCTGGGCAGAATTTTCTACTTCAAAGAACCAGGATATTATCACCAGTTTCTATGTCTATCATTTTTACAAAGGAGGAAGCTGTTGGCTCTCATATGAACAAAGATCCTGCTTTCAAATGCCCAGGTTTTGTCAAAATTATGATATATATTTCCTGTTGTGGAACCAGGAAAGATTGACATTTATCAATTCATTCAAAAACATAACTAGTTGTGAGTTTGGTGGTGCTTGACCAAGCCGCGACAAATCGCCTGTCCGATAGCCCGGGGCTATCAGATTTTTTGTCGGGCTATTAAAACTTCAGATAGCCGCATCCGATCGGGCTATTTAAAAAAACCCAGTAAGCTTACCCTGCACATTGAGTGTTGACCATGCTACATAAACTTTAATGAAAATTGAGACTTCAATGAGAAAGGACAAAATTTGTAGATAAAAAACATCAGTAATATTTGCTTGATATGATAAAAAACACTGAAAATAGTATTCCAAAAGCCTCAGTGCCGCCGCGGAAGTTTGCATCGGTCGCCATTATTTTTACGTCAGCTGATATGGCGATCTCCAACAGCACTTGTTACGGTAAAAGTTATTGGCTGAGAGCCTGACGTCAGCTTTAAAAAGAACCATTTTCAACCAATCAGAATCGTTGTTAAACTAAAACAGACCCCCTGCAGACCTGGCTTGCAAATTTGACAGGAACATAAATAAATCTAAAAATAATTTAGCTTTGAAAATAAAATACGAAAACTTGCAAAGGAACAGTATGAAAAACTACAATATTAAAAAACAAAGTTCAATAAAGTCAATAAAAGACAAAATAAAAATGATTTTATTATTTGTGTCATTTTTTATGTCGATTTTCTTGTCAAGCTTTCCACGAAAATTACTGCACTCGTAAACATTGCTGTCAGTCACAAGAGCATGGGCGCGTCTAGCGGCTGATTAGCATAAATTAAATGTCCTTATTTGGACGAGTCCCGTGTAAACACAGCCTGAGGCACGAGGCGGGTCAAGGCCCATTGACAGGTGGATTGACATTGTTTACGTTCATTCATGATTCAAAATTGAAAAATTTTTGATACAAAACAAACGAAAATCAGATGACGGAGACAAGGTAAACAAGCACGAGTTTTGATCGCCGCCATGTTGAGATTTTGTGTGCCGGCGATATTTTGATGTTCAAAATACTCTATGAAAACATTGCAAAACAGTGAAAAGTACAACGTTTCCAGGCAATAAAACAGTTTTAATTTATTATTATGGACCTGTCCGTGAAAATTCTTGCAATCTCGGCATCAATTTGCCATTCTGCATAGGCCGTAGTCGGCGTAGAATTAAAAGATCACCCGGTCAATACCATGGCTACGCTACTTGTTGTACTTGATTATGTTACAATTTGAAGTTGTTTTTAGCACCAAAAATGCTCGTATATTTTGGGCAACTTGTAAACCAATTCGGGCAAGTAAATGTGGTGAGTGGGCTGCCCGATCGGGCTAGGAAAAAAAATAAATTTGTCGCGGCCTGTGCTTGACAATTGGTTATATGGTGCTATGATAGGCCTTGAAAATTGCCACTACATTAAAACCTACTTCAGCCAATCCTATACTCTGTATCATTTCTTTTACAGTTACCATACAAAGTCCAATGGCATTTCATCAAAAACCAATGATGACAAACCATTTTGTCCAAAATGTCTAAAAAGAGTTAGCTCACAAGGGTGATTTAGGGGTCACTTAAAGCAATACTACAAAGTGATAAAATGAAGTGGCCCCTGTCATCCGTGACTTTCGATTTCTTTAGCCTATTGGGTTTGTTTTGGATAGATATTAATACCCTCCAAACGATTTTGCTTCACCCTTTCGATCCAATAGAACGCCTGAGCGTTTCCAAAGGAGCTTAAGAGAGAACGCTCAGGTGGTTAACCCTTTCGATCCGATAGAATGACTGTGCGTTTCCAAAGGCACTTACGAGAGAACGCTCAGGCATTCTAATTCGTATTGAGTGAAAATTTAATTCAGTATGGGCAATGTACACCTAGTACTTGAGTTAAAATTATGATTAGTCATAATTTGATAAGGCTAGCTTTTTGAGTTAGTTTTGGGTTTTGGGATTGGATTAAGTATTATATGAACTGCACATTTTTCCCCAAAGCTCCTCAAATATCTCTTATCTTACACAGGTGATGTAAATAAAGCATAAGGTTCATCATCATTCTGGTACCATGGCCATGCAAAAGAAGGCATGTCTATTTCATAAAAAGTAAAATCATATAAATACTGGTACCCAAAACACAAAAATAATTATTTTGTTATCTTTAGGTATTACACAGGTGAGGATAAGTGTCATCACCAAATTATCTCTTTATGATGGTGATGTAAATAAAGCATCTGGCACCATGCAAAAGGTAATCTATTTGATAAAAGTGAAATCATATAAATACCCAAAACACAAAAACAATTATTTTGTTATCTTTATGTCTGACACAGGTGATGTGAATAAGTCTCATCACCAAATTATCTCTTATCTGACACAGGTGATGTAAATAAAGCATTAGGTTCATCACCATTCTGGCACCATGCAAGAAGTATATCTCTATTTGATAAAAAGTGAAATCATATAAATACCCAAAACACAAACAATTATTGTGTTATCTTTTGGTCTGGCACATGTGATGTAAATAGGTCTCATCATAAAACAGATTATTTGATTATGAAATAGAAAATAACCAGAGCCGAGATGGGGGGGCTATTTTTAGACAAAAGTGATCCTGGCTTAAGTTACGCTGGTACCCTCGATGTGGGCGCTTTATGGTTCAGACTGCCCATCATCGCAGGTATCGGCTGATCATAATTAGTCAAAATTTTGACCAGTAGAATTACACAACTTGCCAGCTCACTCGCCCTAACTAACAACACCGCAATCGTTCGTGAGTGGGAGGTTTTGGTGAAGAGGTTGACAAAATGGCGATGTTTATATGCGGGACCTCTTCATTGCGCACCGCGTTTAACTACGCGTTAAAAGAAATTCGCGCAATCACCAATGCGTCACGCGTATAACTGTTTGACGCTGAAACCAAATGCCTTCATGATATGGGCCAATCATGGGCTTAGATTGATTAGCGGTTACAGGCGTCTTATTTTGGATAAGACGTCGGAGCCCAGCGTAGGCTTAAGTATGATGTTCTGCTTGGAAGAAATTCAAAAACTCAAATACATAATACGATTTCTTATTTATTCATTTATTTATAACATTCTAATGAAAGCCAGGCTAATCCCAATAATGCAAATGCATTAAAGTCAAGGGACGCCTCCGCGGTATGAAAGACAGATTATTGGAAAGAATTTTCGATTGTAGATGCAGGAGGAAACCGAAGTGCTCGGAGAAAACCTTTGAGGACGAGTTCACATACAACCTAGGTCCGACCGGGAATCAAACCCGGGCCGCAGCGTTGAAAGGCAAGGGCAGAAACGCTGCGCATAAAAAATAAGATTTGCAAAGAAGAAAACATAAATTTGAGCTTTTTTTCCCCAATAACTTGTAATATCCTTGTTATAGAAATTACTACAATAGAGTCTAATCTGTTATAAATTTATAACCACGATATTTTATTTCATCCATGTTCAAGTGTATTTAGAACTGTTATTAATTATGTTATCCGAGCGGTCATGTTTCTATGTTGATTGCCATAGAACAAGTGAAGTAAAGTTTGGGTGTTGTCCCACACCAAATGTCCTCATGCATATTATTATAATACATTTATGCATAATCAAATCTATGCATGATAAATCTAACAGAGGATCAGTCTTACTTGATCAAGCATCAAGAAATAGACCCTGGATATATCACAAACTGCATATTCATACAATACCCAATATTTACCCTTTTTTTCTTAAAAAAAAAGAAACTCAAAAAGTTGTTCCTATCAAAGATCCTCTTGTCCCAAATAATGGTTGTGAATGCTTTTATAGATGGGATGCTTAAAACTTGGTTTACAACAAATGGCCCCTGGATGAAACAATAATGAATAATTATTCATATTATGAGCTGAATAATGGAATTGAAACTTGTTTATTTGTTTTCCCTAAAACAGGACTTCCCTGTGAATATGTGCATCTGCTGATTGTCAGGATTGATACCTATCATATTTTGATACCAAGCTAAGTTATGAAATCAGGCTATTATTGTGCTATTATTTTAATTTCCGCATAAAAGGTGTAGAACAGGGGTTGTTCACTAGACTCATGGTATAAACAAAAGGTTTGCTGAAGTTGTTAGCTAAATGCTCAGCGTAGATGGCATTTATTTCTCAAAATTGCTACATATAAGCCATAAGTTCAAATGATAATTCATTTACATTATTAGATTTGTAATATTATAAAAATAAAGACAAATCAAAATATAGTGTGTATTGTATTCCAGAAAAGGCCCGCAAGTACTTATTGATTGGCATTACATAAGTAAGTCGTTTATTTCCCCCAAAGATACAAAATGTCTACACACCTATCTATTTTGTACTACTACAAAATCAATGATATTGTATTTTTTCTGATCATGGATTAGATCAAAATATGTAGATTCCATGACAAATATTGAGTAATTTAGAGAGAGCCAATTAAACCCTGGGGGCCCAAATTTATAAGCATCAAATGCTGTGTCCTTAAGCTCTGGATCAAGATATGAAATGGTCGTAGGAATGTTGCGTGTATCATAGGTGCGCCTGGCCCCTGTAGCCCGGTGGCGCGTATGTTCAATGGTATTAAGACTTAATGTTAAAAAATACCACCCCACCCCCACCCCCACCCAGTTTATCTATGAATAGCTTTGTCCAGGTAACTAACTGCCTTGGCTGACTGCTGACCCTGAAGTCATGTGTCGTTAGGCTTCACTCACAGTCATTCAAAATCCGTGTCCAGCGATAGTGCTGTTATGAGTGATCTGCGGACGAATGGCCTTCCCAGGGTCGCAAAAGCTGGACGGGTCGGAATAGTAGTAAAGCTGAGTTGCTACGTCTCGAATTTTTAATTTGTTCACAAAATTGGCTATTAAAAACATCCTAAACTTTTGATTGACAAAATCCCGAGTGAAATCTATGCTTACATAGGTTATCTACCTATATGTGTGGTCATATTCAGTGGGTGATCTCTTTTGACGGAGATATTTCGAGTATTATCCGTCCACATATTCAGACATTACTATGCGAATTATGGGAAGGCTACCCGTGTTGATTTTTTGTCGTGCTGCGCACATTGACCTGGGGTGATAGCGTCGAGAAATGTTAATTGGTACTGCCATTCTTTGATACTGGATAGCATGGACGTAATCACAGGCTCCCCATGAAAGAGGTGTTGCAATTTCCTTACAACAATAAGTGACCGTCCACCGAATACAGCAGTAAATGCCAGCTACTGTCATTTTCACTTTTTTAATTATTTGCAAAGACCATGCTTTAAGGTTTAAAATGACACCTTAATGAACTTCACATGATTTCCAGAAGTCAAGTTATGGTCCATCAAAGGTTGTCAGGGAGTAAAACATATAACTGAGATATACGCGTTGAAAGATTATTAAGCCCTATATTTTCTGTTGATCGTCTTAAGAATATGCCAATTTATTTCACATTTCCTATCTAATTTCTTGAAATGAAACTTTGCTGGTATTTTGTAGTAAGCACTAGAATGGTGAATCTGTCAAAAAATCAATTTCGGAAAATTACGACCTTGACATGTTTTTTCACCTGTAGCGCAAAATGAAGTTTCTGGCATTTACTGCTCATACGGGCTGGACGGTCACATATTGCAATGTTGAGTTATCTGGTTGGCTTCAGAAGATACCATTCTCAGGTGAAAACATAAATTTGGTTGGATTTGCATTAGCAAATTGTTTAATGTTTTCCATTCCTGACTTTGATATATCTCTGAGATCATTAAAAGACTTCATTGTGATGACAGGTAGGTAAATAGATGAGTGAGATATCTGACTGGCTACAGGTGATGACATTCTCATGCCAAGTTTTATATATATATATAACTTGTCACAATATATCATCCCAAGAACTCTCATAGACTGGAACGTTTTACCGCAACACATCATCAATATAGAGGACCCAAAAGCATTTAAAGAACAATTACAAAAGCACCTTGACTAAGTAAATTCAATCGAAGCGCAACCCTATTCGTTTTTCCCCAAAAGCACCTTGACTAAGTAAATTCAATCGAAGCGCAACCCTATTCGTTTTTCCCCACTAGGGGTGTTGAATAGTATTCATCCAGATCCAGATCCCAGAACTTTTCTCGGTGTAAATTGCTAAATCATGTGATATATTTTTCCATTTGTTTAACATATCTCTGAATCATTAAGTGATTTCATTGTTACTCCAGGTAGAAAGATGAGTTAGTTATCTAGCTGGACACAGGTGAGGACATTCTCAGGTGAATTTATATACCGCAAAGTTTGTGTTATCAATAGTTTTTGCAATCCTAAATTATGTCTGCACCATTTAGAGATGTCACTGTTGTGTTAAGGTAAATAGATGAGGAGGATGATACTCTCATAGGAAAACATATCGATAGATTTGGTGTTCAGTTGATAAGCCATTGTATTTTCAATAATTTGAGCCCATTATGATGGCCAAATTTCCAAATATTTAAACAAATCAAATTTGTTGCAAAAGACAATTTTATAGGTTTTATAGACCAGACATGAGTTATATTTCTATGATGATAATGAGTGTTGTTTGAATAACATTTTTGAGAAAATATGAAAACAAAGAATGTGACGTACAAATTCATCTTTAAAAATGTGATAGACATGGCATACTTGAAATAATATATTGACTGTTTAATAATAATAATAATAATAATAATAAAGGGTTCTTTTAGGGCGCAAAATCTTCCGAAGAACTCAGAGCGCCAAACAAAACACAACACTAACATTCAGGGAAAGCCAGACAGAACAGGTGGGTTTTGAGATGGCGTTTGAAAACAGGAAGTGTTGGAATACTTCGAATTCTGTTTGGAAGTGAGTTCCATACAGAAGACGCAGCATAGTGGAACGAACGTTCACCGGCAGTTTTTAAGTTAACCCGTGGAGTTTTGAGGAGTTTTTCAGCAGAATCTGAGGGTACGAGACGGTTAATACGTACAGAGGACGGAAGATAGGTATTGAGGCAATGTGCCTTCAAAATGTTGGAAGGCAAACACGGCGAGTTTGAATTGAATACGGAACTCCACGGGTAGCCAGTGAAGTTTAATGAGGAGTGGGGTAACATGATCATGTTTCTTTTTCTTGAGAACAAGCCGAGCGGCACAGTTTTGAACCCGTTGCAGACGGTTTAGCTGATCAGCAGTGATACCAGTCAATATGGAATTGCAAAAGTCAAGACGAGAGATGATGATTGAAAACTAGACATGACGTAGCTTTTTCAGATAAATACGCTCTGATAGAACCAATCTGCCTTAAAGATAAAAATGTTAACATGTTGAATGTTTACAGATAAATGGATCAATTTAGCTTTATTCAAGTGATTTTAAGTAATAATAAACTTCAATCTTGTCACATTTTTATGGGGAAACAATTCTAAAACAACCTTCATTAAAAAACAAAAGCATTTACAAAATTCCATAAACCAAATTGTTTACATTTTTCACATTTTAACACTTAACTCGTATTTTGTTATAGCTTTATTGTAATTGAAGCAAGTTTTCTTAAAGTTTGAAGTCAAAATAAGATGATATATCTTTATTGCAAATTATTTAAACACAAGATATGTAACGTTAGACTGCTATCACATCTATCAAATTTAGAATGGATTGCGTTCAAAACAAAATAAAAACAAACAATTACCTTTTCAGCACACCTTTTTGACACATTTTCAATCTTTCATGCACCTGAAAGACCAACATTGAAGATAATCTCTTTTAAATGGAAACAAACAAAGTTTGACGTATTTCTAGTTTACAACTTCTTGACATAAGTTTTGACTTTGGGACAATTAAGTTGAGTAATATTACACTTTGTTTTCAATTAAGTGTTTTTGAACAAAACATGTGTTTTTGATGTAATACTTTATCATTTAAGTATATTTCAACATGACTAAAACTAAATGAAATTGTTACAAAAGTTGAGTAATTATTCTCTAAGAATTTGTGACAGTGAATTTGTTAACCGTTGTCAAAATAATTAAAAGGTGAATCCTGCAAGCTATACTTTGTTAAGGGGATAAATACTATACATTCCAAACTTCCCAAGCCAAGGTTCTAAAGTTACTATGCAATAGGGTATTTTAAAATTCCTTGTCTAATGAAATGATCATTAATTTGACTAATCTAAAAATGATTTTCTTGATCCTTTACACTAAACAGAATTATTGTGCAGCTAAATCAAAAGCCAAAAGCAAGCAGTTTGTTCAAAGTTATGGTTGAATATGTGGAAACCATCAATAAAGCCTGCCATTAAGTCTTGTTTACATTCATAAGCCATTTTCAGTGTAACCAGAGTATTTGTACATTAATCTGCAGCTTGTTAATCCAGATAAAGTAAAAGTACATTTTAACCCATTCTGTGTAACCTGTTACAGACAGTTTTATCCCAGCCTTTTTTCAGCTGCTACAGGCATGAGCTTGGTCCCACAATTTTGCCGGGAATGTATTGCAAATAATATGTGGAAAGAATACAGCCAATACTGAGGCTTCAGAATCTGAATATTTTGATATATAAGAGTTAAATTTGACAATAACACTTGTGCAATTATTACTAATAACACTTCCAATGATGCAAAAATTTTGAAATATTTGGAAAAAAAGATAGGGGATGATGCTAACTTATCTTATGCCCATTAAACTCTTGTCTTACCAACATAGTTTTTGTAACGTTTGTTATCGGGGATGGTTCCCCTATGAAATTGAAATTTAAGCGCCAAAAGTTGTTTGGAACCATAGTATTTCTATTGATACCAAAATCATGAAAATTGGCCAAGCCGTTATGATATCATAAGTACTTACGAGTCTGAAAATCACGATTTTCGCCAAAAATAACACAAAAAAATTAGGTCCATACCATGCAGATATGTTTCAAAATAGCGACTTAAAATATTCCAAGGTGGAAACCACCACCCCCCCCCCCTTACCTTCCGACTTTGATGGGACACCCTGACCCCCCTGAAGGTGGCACCTACGATTTTTTTCGTTTTTATGCGACAGGGAAACCCCACCCCTTTTGTAAGACAAGGGTTAAAGTCCACACTTCAGGAATTCAACATGACTGATAACGTAATTCTATTCATAAAGTCACCATCCTCTTCCACCTGTCGCACTGACATGTATACATTATATTACATGGCAATGTAAGGTCAAAGGTTACTTTGATGTGATGTTACATTTCCACAGACATTATTTCATTATTTTCAGTTTTATCACATCTTACAGGCTTCCCCGGGGGACTGCTCAAACAAACAAAAATGGACCCTAAATGGCGTAATTAATGATAGTAAATTCCACTCCTACAATGTAGATGGCAAAAGATGGTGCAAATAGTGCCCCAAAGGTCATAATGTCGTAAGTATGTAATGATCTTTTTCCAGCAAATAAGGTTTCAAAGTGAGTGTAATTTATTTTATGCTCAATTACATGAAGTTTTTACCTGTTTTCTCTTACCTTTCTTTACAAATCATGTATCTGATGACCAATATCAAGTAAAACGTGACCCTTACAGGCAAGGTGGCTTGATTTGCCACCCTAAATGGCGTAAATTGTGCGAAAAAATACCCCTTTTTCCAAAGATGTCAACGTCACAAGTGGGTCAAAATCATACCCTTTTACGCCATTTTTTATGATGAGTATGACCACTTTATTGTTCCAGTGGTCCTCCGGGACAGGCTTCAGGTGACTACAGGATGTTGTTTGTATAAATGTTACATGCGGACCTAAACTTTTAAGTGGTGCATAGTCCAAAATATAAGACCATTTAGACAATCATTGAGAGTTCCTGTTTTTTTGGGTTTTTTTGCAACTAGTACAAAAATAGATTTTAAAATTAGCTGTTTTTAGTTTGAAACAAACATTGAAAAAGAGTAGAGTCGAGTGGGAAAAAACACTTTGGCAAAAAACCAACAACAATATTTTAAAACAGTTGTGCCAACACTCTCAGAAAAAGGGTTCATTTAAGAACTTTACTTTGTCCTCCATATAGAACTCTTTCACCTAAAGTGTTCTTAAAAAGTTTTGAAAAGAACCTTAGTGGTTCTTTATCTCCTTTTTCCGTGGTACAAGTACTAGAAAAGACTGTAAATACTAGCAAAGTTAAACCGACCGAAGGAAACTGTTCACCAGCAAAGTGATAACACAATTCCTCCTATATTTTTACAGGATGATCTTTTTGATGAGATTTCTTACTCAAAAGAGACACTGAGTTTTTATCCTTTTGCATCTACATTTTTTCATTGGAAATCAACTTAGAGGGGTCAAAAAACTTTGACCCCTTCCTTTTATTCAATAATCATAGTACATGTAGTTTGTGAGAATTGATATCAATTATTTAACATTATGAATTTTTAATAATATTTTCACCAAATATGTTTCAAATACAGAACCAGATTTGTTTAATTAGAATCAAAAAGATTTCTAGTTCATTAAGAAATCTGGAAGTATTTCATTATTAAGGAGGTGTGTGCATGGAGCCAGAAAGTGCTTTTGTTTTACACTCAGCTGGGCATGACAACATCAACAGATTGGGAGCTGTTAGACATTTTGAGTCATTGACCTTAAACATGTTAAACAATAATTTGATAACAATTTTAAAATTATTAGGTTTCTTTTTTATAACTAAGCACCAAATTTATTCCCAAAATTGTCTCAAAAGATTTTTGAAATGTGCATTGAGCACCTAGCTATGCACGAAAAATTATACACAGCAAGCAACAAATGTTCCATTGCTGCCAATATTACCCAAATCTAAGATGTTATTCATTGTTGTGAAGAAAGCTCAGTACTCTTCAGCACTGCTGATTATCTTACTCCTTCTTCAACTTCAACAGTCATATTACTGAATCACTACACCACTTATCCACTGCACACATAACCTTGTTCTCTACTAACCTAAAAATGCCACCATGAATTCTAGTTCTTACCCACTGCATGCTCAACTCAACCACCATGAATTCAACCACCATGAATTCTAGTATAAACCTACCCAGGACTCTTCCAGCACACGTCACCATACAACCGTAACTCTTCAACATGCCCATTGATAACCCCTGTGGTCTTGTGTTTTTCTACATATCTATATCTCCACCACCCAACAAACCCTGATGTACTTTTACCACATCACCTACTCCATCCCTGTATTCTTACCCCACACCCATCTAAAATCTTTCAGCCCCACATTAGCTCCCCTACCCAATTGTCCACCTTCATGTATCCTTCCCTTCATGACTCCTTCCTGTCAGCCCTCCATCTCTCTCCCCTGTTATACTATCTAAACCCTTAGCTCTTTCACCTCAACACTTCAACTTCCCATCTCACTGCCTACCCCAGTCCTGCATTCTCCCTCATCAGTCATCCCAACCCTGTACTCTTTCTCACCTCTGGGATGTTAAGGCATCAACGTTGTCTTGTATCTCCCAAAAGACAAACATTTTCATTATCCAAAGTACGAAGATAATGAAATTTTTGATTTTGCTTTATCAGTGAGATCAATTTATTTCATTTGGTTCTAACAGGATATGTTCATACTACACTCTCTTATATTTAAGAATTGGGTTTGAATTGATCAAAAACTGTTTGGTTTTTTTTTTGACAAATGTCATATAATTTCATTCAGATATTGTGTTTTGTGTAAATAATCGAAAATTAGCCTATTAAGACATACAATAATATACGGTTGAATACTCTTTAAGTTTTAAGTTAAGTTTTGCAAACTCAAGCTTTAACAAGGCTGACAGGTGAATTTTCTATTTATGAGCAGAATACTTAATATCAAGATGATTTATTTAGATTTAAGTGTCTATTGCCAGACTTTGTTGGGTACGGATCAGTTGGATGTTTTAAACAATTAATTTGAAGTTGTATATCCAAATTAAAACAAGTTTCCTTTTAGTCCCCATGACTGGTATACTGAGATACTTTCAGAAACATTCTCCCAACTCAAGTCAAATGCTTGCAATCATATGAACATCAATTCATCTCACAACCGACTCATGCAAGACCTATTAAGACCCATCCGCTTGCAACCAATTTCTCCTAAGTGCCTTGGCGACTAACCGATGCTATTCAAGGTCTCCTGAGGACGTTATCTTGTTTAGTTAGCACGAGTTAGTGAAAGAAGCGGTCTTTTTTGTGTAAAACAATCACTCTATGGGTGAAATTACCCAATAACCATGACGATGATACTAGATGAATAGTACAAATTAAATAGCCTTTTGTTTTATTGCTCATCATTATGGTTTCAATTGGCCACCGTTTTGATTAGACAAAACCCTTTTCCCTATTGATCCAATTTGGCAATCTCCGCAGCGAGCGTGACTTTAACAGAATAACAAGTAGCAAAATGTCCCTAATTTTTGACACAAGTGGGGACAGAGTGGATGTGGAAGTGATCCCTTGTGAATTGAGAGCTCATTTATGGATTATGAGTAAAATCAGATCTGGAAATATGAGTTGATTAGAGATTGGTTAAGTGTCTTGAAGATTAGATGTGTGTTTATGGAGGAATAAAGCCATGCAGATGAGACTTGATAAAATGATGAGCAATTCATCTCAACAAGTTAGATTGATTAAATAAATGAGAATCAAAAAATCTTCAGTACAACTTCTGTGGTTGGTCACACTTACCTGCTTATAGCACAGACTCTGAATGTGGCATTGACGAAAAGATGACTTACAAAACATATTGTCAATAATCAAACACTTTTCCAGAACTAAAACTCAATCATTATTTGTGCAAGGGATCTTTTTTATATCTTCAGTAGATAACACTTCCACAATAGAGGTGCAATTTATAAACATCTCTCTAACAGTTAGGCTTAATGGACTGAAAGTACAAGTTGTTTTTCCAGTCCTAAAATGTGTAACTGTGGATAACCATTCAATATTGATACAAAATATATCAAAAAGTCAATTCTGGACTTCAAGAGAACCAAGATGCACTTTAATGAAAGAGTTCTGATTCAGAAACCAAATAGCAGGAAGGAAACTAATCATGAAAATGGAGTTCAAAAATACCATTAAAGATATTTCCTGATATCGACACATTACATGTCACCAATTATTCTGATGATACATCATTAACACAATATAGACAACTCAATTATCTAATTAATCTTAGCATTGTTCTCTTTAATTATGCAGCATTTTTTGTTAATCTATCCTCCCCACTTGACTCACCTGTAATGACTCAAAGGGGTGACATCATTGCTAAATTCCAAATCTCAAATTTTCAGACCATTGTTGAAATTTGCTCATAATTACACATGTGTTTATATTAGGGAAGGATTAGGAACAGTCGCCTTGATCCCCCCCACTCTTTCACATCACAAATTCTAGGATCTGTGCTCACATTTCAAACACTAGAATCTTGAGAAAACCAAGATGGTTTATATCAGTAAAATATTAATATTGCAGTATACGTTTTAAGACCTATAATTGCATCAACTTAATACAATTCCTCTGGTCTCTATCTCTATTACATTACACCTTATACTACCAGTCTCTCCCAGTCATTTCTAGTCATTGGCAATGTTACATCTCAACACACTTCACCTATAATAATCTTCCTGTTGTCACATATCACAACTCCAGTAATGTGACACATATTGTGCATTCAGAGTCCATTTCTAGAAGTCAGTTTCACAGTGATTTCATCGCATGACGTCTGTTGATACACATGCTACGCATTTTGCGTTATAACTTTTGAAGACTGCGTATCGGTAGACGACAAGCGATGTTGTAGTGATAGCTACTATTGACCTATATAATCAGTCATGCCTAGTCATCGATTGTAATACACATACCCTTTTTACGCACCCAGCCCATGTGTGAGCTCTACAATCAGACAGACTTCCAATAATTAACCGTGATACACAGCTTACCTGTGATATATGCTTGAGCAGTACACTCATAGATGACACCTGTATACGTCATACCAGCAAGGCACATCAGAACAGAAACATAGACATACGCCATCACATCGCACAAGGTGTGCTTTGATAGATGATAGTCTCTCTCTCTCTCTCTCCACATAGATGACACCTGTATACGTCATACCAGCAAAGTACATCAGAACAGAAACACAGACAAATGCCATCACATCAAAAGTCACTCACTGATGAGCACTTGAAAATCATTACAACATACCTGTACTGTCTAATACGTAATAGCTAGGAGCTGCTAGGATGACCTCACTTGGTACACCTGTACAATAGCCCATCAATTGTAGATAGCAAGGTGATCCAAAGCTTGATCGTTGTTTTTAAATAGTCTAGGTTATGGGCCAAATTATAGTTGTTTTGAGCTACCAAATATTTGGTGCAACAAGTCTTTGTTATCTTATAATCTGATATATAGTTCCAATGTATTTT
>JXSR01S012478.1:24305-40517 GCA_000969725.1 Ophiothrix spiculata | reverse complement strand
TGATGGGGTTTTCATGTAATTATCCAAATACAAATCACTTCTGTCTTATTACTGATTTATATAGGTTGTGTAACCTTAAAGATGCAAGAATCTTCGTCAATTACTGTGTTAGATGGTGAACTATACACAGAAAGAAATTAGTGACAAAATAGGTTGCACTATTTAGCTTCTTGATGTGTTAGTTACATGTGCAAATTACCTGTGACAGTGAAATAAGTCTGTCAGAAAACAAATGGCATATTGCTTCCTAGATTGATGGGGTTTTTGTGTAATTTTCCAGATACAAATCAATGCTGTCTTAATACTGCATATGCATAGATTGTGCAACCTTATAGATGCAAGAATATATGCCCATGTCTGTGTTGGATGTTAAAAATCTAAAAAAGCACCTTTTCTACTTTTGTACTTTCGCTTTCAAGTAAGTTAAAAATGTTTTTTTTTTCAGTCTATTGTAAGTTATTTGAAATGATAACCAAATATTAGAGAGCAATCGTTATTGCTTTATTCATTATAGACTACTGTTGCATAAACTGGACATCGCATATGGTCTTCAGAGTAGCTGTTGTCGCGGCAGACGACCAAGATTGTAGTTGCGACAGACAACCGGGCATTTGCAATTTTTATTGGCGTAATGTAGAATGACACATTTGCATATTTGCCGCAACAGTCTGTAGCAAGAAAAATTGAATTTATTACCAACTCAAAAAAAATGGTGATGGTCATTGCCACCATAACCACATTGATATACTTGTCGTACTTGCTGCAATTTTTTTCTGATGCGACACGGTTGAGTTTGCGCACTTTAAATTTTTGAAGTCATGCTGCTCGTACAACCGTCACGACAGACATTGTGAAACCAGCTTTAGGCTTAGGCCAAATTAAACCTTGTTCAGTTTCTGTAAACATGGTTTATAATAAATCCAGTAACATTGTTCTCTAATATTTTGTTAACATTTCAAATACTTCCAACAGACAAAATTATTTTCCCTTACTTTCTCTTAAGTATTTGAAACCTAAGCACAAAAGTAGAACTCATTTTCTGATAGATTTACTTCACTGTCACAGGTAATTTTCATATGTTACTGACACATCTATAAGCATAAAAGTGCAACCTATTTTGTCACTTAATTACTTTCTGTGTACAATAAACCTTTGCATAAGCTTGGGCCCCCAAAAATACAATGTTCAGTTTCTGTGACAACAGACTACAACATCAATCTTTAATGTTTGATCTTTTGCATTAGCAAACATACATAAGGCAAAAACAAAAAACAAGAGTGTTTCCCGTGTGCCGCTTCCACACAGTTTGGATAGTCAAATTGCATTTCGTTTTGGCGTCATTATTTGCGCATTTCATTTTTTTATTTGATATTTTAGAAAACGAAAATCAAAATAGCCAATTTGATAAAAAGAACGGGGAAAATTGCAAAATTTTTACTTAAAAAAGTGTTTTCTTTTCAACACAAACTTGAAACCGGACAGGTTTCTTACTGAAAAAATCATCACCCATTCGGATTTTCAATCGAAATTTGCCTTAGCACCTCTTGAACAATAGAAAAAAAAGAAAGCAAAATAAAACAAAAAAACGCATTTCGCATTTAGGTTTTTTGACCACCGACAGGAAACAAACTTGTTTTTTTTTGTGCCTGATTGTTGTTGTTTAAAAATAATTCTCAGACATTAAAATTTAGAGCCTAGAGTAACATAACTGTAATTACACAAGTTCACAATGCTTTTCTAGTGCGCATGACATTGCAGTACTGTTGATTTCTGTTTCGAAATGGTGTTGTGTACTTGCCAGTGTCCTGTTTTTTGTGTCCAAAATTTATTTGAAACAATAATGATAATAAATTGTTTTTGGAGTTTTTGTATGTACATTTGTTTTTTGATTTGATTTGTTTTGTTTTGTTTTGTTTATTTCTCTTTTGTTTCATTTTGCTTTGTTTTGTTGTTTTACTCATTTCATCTTTCGGCTATGATGCATACGATTTGTGATACACCTTGAATAAAACATAACTTCTCAATACCTCAAAATTCAAACATTTGCTTTGGATCCAATCAAAAAGCTCATTCTAGCCCTAACCCAAATCCTAATCCAACCCTAATGTCTTACCTTAGCCCTAGACTAGTGCTACCACTCACTTTTACCTAACTCTAAAACCATCGCTGAAATTCTGAATGGGATCTTAAGTGTACTTGGTCCAAACATATGATTATTTGTTCAAAGTAGCTGATACTTTACATGACATCAAATAATGACCTATCAATCATTTCGAAGAAAATATTTAATTTGGGACTTTTAAAATAAAACTCAGGCTTCTGAAATCAAAGTATTTCTTTTTAAAACAGTATAACTGATTAAAGATGGAATGCATGTGTTAGAAATTTCCATGACTGTCTAAGACAAGTTCAAAGATGTTATATTTTAACAGGAGTTAACATGACCACTTTGCCAGCAAATAGGATATGGATACTCCATGATAATGCGGCTATCAAATGCATCCCCTGCCCCCCACTACCCGGGCATAGCGGGGCCGTAATATTGAAATTTGTAACGGCCCCATTACAGCCCGGGTACAGCCCTGCAGGGCGGGGGACATTTTTCTGTTACGGCCCCTGTCAGTCCTCGCTCCTTGCCCCGGGTATGCCCAGCCAAACTGCTGTGATTATGGATTTTACTTTGCACTGACAAAATATTCGTGTTTGTATTTTGCTAAATTTGTATCAGTATGATGATGATCCCCAGCCATATTCAGTTCCTGTCCTTAAAAACAACATAATTACACATATATTCATGGGGTAGTTTTCCTGTGCCATTTTAATAGCAAAATGTCCCCGCATACGCCCTGGGTAAGCCCTGGGTATGCAGGGGCGTAGTTTTCTATCAATCCCCGGTCAGATCCCCGCCTACTTCCCCGCTATGCCCGGGTACCAGGGGGCCGGGGATGCTTTTGATAGCCGCATAATGTTTCAAACCAACTGGAGCTTAGCCGACAAATTGTGTGAACTACATCTGCTGTGAATTTGGCATTGAGTGACTGCATGCATGAGAGCCATGATGCACATTTGAAGGTTTGCAAACGCTTCCACAAAACCAGCAAAATGTCTAGACCTTTTGTCTACTTCATAGAGGTTTTTGTAGCAAACACCTGACCATATTTCATAGCTATTATTCAACATATACTAAGCTATCCTATGCATTTTCAATGTACAATCCACCTATCTTGATCATTGGGGAACGGGACCACTCTTACCTGTAAAAGAGACCAAGAATGTCCCATTATGTATCAACTAAAATAAAATGATCCTGATATAGGCACATCTTGAAGAAGCTACATAAAAGTCTAAATCAGTGGCGTAGCCAGGTTTTCGAAACTGGGGGGGGCCACAACATGAAGATGAACCGACAGAATTGTATTGAGTGATGTATCGCCGCCCGGCCTGCGGCCGGTCGGCTCAGCTTTACCGACGGGTGCTTTTTTTAACCGACAAAACAGTCATAAATGGGGGGGCCACGGCCCCCCCGGCCCCCCCTCTAGCTACGCCACTGGTCTAAATTGCTTGCCATGATAAAGTAACCATTATAGAACTTGGTAAATTTAATCAAAAATAACATACCAACTAAAACTATTTAATTTCTTTAAAAAGCTTTCAAGAATGATATGAGAACATAAACTATAAAAAAAAACATTGCTAATTTACATTAAATGCCTTTAATTAAAATTTATTTGAATATATTTCATTAATTTGCATTAAATGTCTATGATTAAAATATATTTGGAATATACACATCAAATATGAACTACCTTAAAATGAGCCTGATCACAAATCTTTTCCTCACATCGCAGTTCCTTCTTGCTCCTCCTGCAATTCGCGAGGTTTCAACCATAAACTATGGAAATCATGCTTATAGTGTCGCTGCTCCTAAGCTGTGGAACAGCATTCCTGTTACGATCAAGAATGCCAAATCGGTTGCTCAGTTCAAACGTATGCTGAAGACATACATGTTTCAACACCCTAATGCATTTTCATGAGCAGACAGCTAGTCATTTGAACGTTGTTGTAAAAATTTGCGCCTTTCTGACTTTTATCTGTATTTAACTGGTTATTATATCTCATTGTTGCCTGGTTTTTAATATATGACCAGCTGCTGGCACACTGGTTTTTAACCGACTTTTTGACAAATACATGTGCTTTTTAGACATTTTTGGTATATCATATCGTTGCAAGTAATGTAGTTTTAAGCTTTGTGATATATTCTGTATGAATTTGTGTATAATTTTCATGTATTTGTGTGTAAATTAAGGCCTATTGATACTTTGTTGTTGTATGCGCTTAGGGATTTTCGTATCAGGCGCTTTTATAAATGCAGTGTATTATTATTATTTATTATTAAAGGCGAGAGTATTTAAAGCTTGATTTTAATTTAAAATCGAAGTGGAACAAGCAACACTAGCAATTTTCTCAAAATTTGCAACAGCAGGTATAGATATCAATTTGCATCACATATAACTTAATTACAGAGTGCATATTAAAAATCACTAATCCATCAACATAGAAAATGATTCCACTTTACAAATATGACAATTAAAATTAATAGATTTATAACAAATAAAAATTAATAGCTTCACAACTAATCTAATGAATAATATCATTTGATATTTAGAAAAATACAAAATCATGATTGTCAGTTTAATTGTTGACCAGATAGTACCTGCCTCGTGGCTTGGTGTGGCTTGGCATAATATTGAGATGTGGTAGGTTAAGGTTCAAATCCAAACTGATATAGCAAAAAGAGACAATTTAATAAAGGCCTTTCTATGAGATGGACACCCAAAAACACCTGGGAAGGAAATCTGTAAAACAAATCCAAATATGTTACAGAACGGAGTATGGACGACTCCCTCAAAAACCAAGTCGCTCAAAAATACAAGTCGCCCAAAAAGTAAGTCCCTCAAAATAAACTCATCCTAAATACAAGTCACCCAATTTCATAGTCGCCCATGACACATCTTTCCCAAACTTTTCATACTCGCCCAAATGATACCATGACATGACTCGCCAAACAATTTCATACTTGCCAAGTCGGGCGATGTGACTGTCACATGTGACAGCAGACAGCAGATTGTATTTTCAGGATTTTTATTTCTTTCAACACGTCATTGAAAATATCATGATTCCATGGCGCAATCCCTTAACTTAGCCAAATTTTTAGGGAGCAAATAGACCTGTTTCCTACCTGTACTTTCTTTAATCTATGGGTATGAGCATAGAATATCTGCTTTGGCAGTGCCTACCCAGGTAAGCTTGCCATAAAATTGGGGTGACTAGGTCGTGGCTTTGAATCCTACTTTGGACATAGTGCAGAGGTAAATTTTATACATGCCTTTACCAAGAAATACTTTTTAAACAATAATGGGATAGGATAAAATGGTTTTGAGGTATATATTATTTTTTGTCATTTGATTATGTTTCCCGAGTATTATTGGCCATCAAACACATGTTTGTTTAGTGTTACAGGTTAAAAACACAATTGCAAAAATGAAGATTTATATTGATTCCATTTATCTATTTTTATCATTTTTGAACTTTCAATTGATGCTGAGGTGTAGCCTTTCATGTCAATCTCAAACATAACAACTGAATAAATCTTTCAAAGCACAAACATGGCAAATTAAAAAGCCTATAGATGTGCGAGTATATCAAATATGATGGATTATGTTGTTGTTGTTTTGTTGTTGTTGTTGCTACTGCTGCTGCTGCTGCTGTTAGTGTTTTTGACTGCAGCAAAATTTGCCATGTTATTTTAAGTGTTTTATGTTCATTTTCCAAAATATAAAAAAGTAAATTCTGGTAATTTTAATTTAAATAATGTGAACATGTAACATAAAATGAAATGGGTTTTTTTATTTTATTCTTCTTTATAGACTAAAAATTCCATAAACCAAATAATTTTTTTGCTAGTAATACAAATTTAAATTTATTTCTAAATTCAATATCACCTTTAATATTGTAATATTGTCTCACGTGCTGTTATTAACCGAAAAACAAAGTGAAATATGAGTAGAACATGTCTTTTATTAGCAGGATGGTAATAATTCAAGTCCACTATGGTCGTATTGTGCCGTGACTTTTAATAAGCAAAATTGAAAACAAAGGTGAGCGATATATAATATAAACATGCTTCAAACCAGTTTTGTTATTGCTCATTTTGAAAATTATGTGCATGTTTAAATTATTTCTATTGAATACTTTTATACAATATTATTTTTAAACTTTTTATGATGATAGTTATTTTCTTTAACATCTACCTAAAGGGGTTACTATCCTCAAATGGTATATTCATTACTTAAAGGGGCATTGGACAACATTTTGAAATTTTGTTTGTGGGTGATTTACACTCCCTATGTTAGAAAATAACAGTCAATTACCAGATATCGGGAAATTTTGATCAAAACCTTCAAAAAAAGTCAAAAATTTGAATTTAATTTTATTTGTTGATTTTTGGTATGAGGCTATTCTCTAAAAGTATTTATTGCTGCTATACAATAAGAAAGAGCCAAGGATTTGTTTTTTAAAAATTCCTTTCACGTCATAGATTGCAGAAAAATCAAAATAAATTTTTAATTTGCATTAGATCTCCTGAAAAGGCCAATTCTAGAAATTCTACTATAGAGGGCAGTATTTATCGTTGTCGACAACGATAATTAAAATTAAGAGAATATCTAAATATTTTGATATATAGGGTTTGAATTTGACAATGAAACTTTGCATGCTGTCATTATTACCACTAATACTTCAAATGATGCAAAAATCTCAAAATGTTTGCGGAAAAGTTTGGGGATGATGCTGAACTTGTCCAATGCCCCTTTAAGATAGACCACATACCATATATCTGTGGGTATCAGGTTAGGGTTAGGTCTGGAATGGGCTGCAGGATTAGGATAAGGCCCAAAGATTTCTGCGTTGCAGATTTTCCACAAAAATAAAAGAATCTGGGGTATAATGGGGAAATGCAATTCAAGCATTAAAATTTTAAAACATATCAACAAATCTGCAAAAATTAATGTAAAAACATAATATTAGACAATTGAATAAATAAGTTGAATCATAACGAAACAAAATAAGCAACTCTTGTAGGCCTACCTAATTTAAACGCTCATAAACCTTGCAGCCAACATATACTTTCCCAATTGTATGACTTCCAATTTTACCATAGGTAAGTTTTGTGATCAAGTAGCTACTGAGAATCTACTGAAATTTAAATAACAAAACGCAACATGGTAAACCACAGATTTTGAAGTTTAGAAAGCAAACAATTTTGGACCTTAGATTAGGGTTAAGAGTTAAGAGTCAAGATTGTGTGTTTGGGTTATAAGGTAAGGGCAAGTGGTCTGTTCTAAAGTTTACTCCGGCTTCTCTCCAGTTTGGTGGGTTGCATAAACACTCAAGCGAGGTCGGCTGAGGCATCTTGACACATTCTTTCAAATGCTATTCACTCATTCTGATGAACAAAATTTGGGTTGTAGGGTAAACCATCAAAAATATGAGAGTTGTGGCAGTAGCTTCCTCCTCAATGTATTTAAATTACATTCAAGAAAATAGAGGGAAATAGCTGAATCTTACAAGATATAATGGAATCACTTTTTCATCTTCTTAATTAGCAAGCAATCTGATTAAATTACAATAGTTTGGAAGTTTCAAAGCAAAGTTTTAAACCCGACTATGATTTTGTTGGTGATATTTTTGGTTCGTACAAGCAGACAAACACAAAGCCAGCAAATATGTGATGACTCACCGGAAAAGGGGGACTTTGCGTCAGAACACTTTTCAAGATACAGGTGATAATAGGCAGCAAAATATAAAGAAAGTAATAAGAATTTCCAGCAGATTTTCTGTAGCAAAATTTGATAGCCTTGATCAATTTCAACAAGAAAGGTGTCATTTTAAAGCTTAGAAAATGTTGCAACAGATGAAATGAAAAAATCAAATTTGATATCATCTTCAAAGTCCCCCCTTTTGGGGTGAGCAATCACATATAGGCCTATTGTCCCATCTTAGCACTTTTAAATTTTTCAGAGTCATTAAAATGACTCTGAAAAATTTCATAATTTTCCAACTTCATTATTTTTTTAAATTTAAGCATTGTATTTTTGTATATTTGTACTTTCTTGTTATAATTCTTTGTTAAAGACCTAAAACATGTTTTCTGCTATCACTCTCTATAATGAAGAGTCTGACATATAATCTTCTCGAAAGTAAAGAGAACTATAAAGTGAACAATGTCTATATATTGCTTGCACTTTTTGTGATTATGTAATTCTGATTGATCTTTGCTGTCATTGTTAGTATCATCATTTAGAAATGATTACTAAAAATATGCATATTTGGAAAATTAAGCCATATCTTTATTAACAACACGAGAACACCCTTGTTGTACTTTGTCTAATCATAGCATTTTAAACAACCATAACCTGCTCTTCCTGTGAAGCCCTTTTATGATGTTGTCAATTTTAATGGAAAACCTTCTATGAAAATATAATATGATTTATTGGTTTTGAGCCGGCTTTTGATGTCTCAATGAAAATACATTAGTGTAATTTTTATAATTTACACTTTTCATTGTTTTAGATATATTTCTAGAAACACTAGAGTTATACACGTTACTGATACCCTGGTCACATAACTTTGCAGTGAGGTTTACCATGTGTTTACAGCATCATGCCTGGTAGAAATTCAGCGAACATGGAGCGGATATCAGTCGGTGACCGGACGGTGTTCGTGAGCCATAGAGAAACCAAAAGTGTGCCACAAAAATTTAACTCGGAGTTAAAACCTTGCAACTTGTTAACAATGTCTATAGATATAGTCCAATAACAACCGCTAACCCGTGACTGACCAGGCAACGGAAGCATTCAACAAAGTTTTACGGATATCATGTCGATGTTTCGCCGTTACGGCTTCTTACATTTACCAGACATTGCTCGGCAGCCAGTTGCTATGTTATAGCATAAATAAGAAAAAACATGATTGGGTCTTAGAAATTAATTGGAAAATTATTAAAAGTACATCCTAGCTGAAGTATGCAACACTTCCGATCATCCATTTTCATAGATTAATGCAACTCATGTGTTAAAGGAACTTGGTCAATTGCTTAAATGTTTTTTCCAATTTTATTAGACCTAACTATTCAAATCCATTCATATACTTACTGGTACAAAACCTTCCCACACACAAAGTATAGGAGACAAGGCATTAAATCAGATAATTCAATTTATCTAATGACATAAGTATTCAATCACATTAACCCAGTATGCAACTACTATTAAATGACTGACAACACTAACGTAAATTGCATGTTTAAAAATAAATCAATTGATTCATTTAACGTTTTACAAATGTACTCAAATGAATAATAGAGTCAAAAATTGCTAGCATTTGACATGTCTGCAGATGATATGTTCATTGAACACAGTCAAATGCCAACTATTTAGAAAAGTTTGATCAAAACCTTCAGAAGAGTCAAAAACTAGGATTTTATTTTTGTTGTAGCTTGGTATACACATATATGTTCAATTTATAGAGACATAAGTATTATGTCCAATTACTAGAAATAAAATCACGCGCTTTACTACACTGAATCTACATTTCAAAATAGATTGTAATGGTCCATAATGGCTTTGTGTTTTATCTCTTATCTAGAATAAAAGCATAAATGGCCTAATTCTTATTTTGTTATTGAAATCATTTTTGCCCAGCTGCAATGGAATTTTACCATATGGATCAGCAGGAAATATTACTGAGGAATCTGTAAAATGTCAATGCTATTGATATAAAATTGCCCTACATGCTGAGCTTCTGGTGATGCAGGCACCACAGTTTCATGCAGAAGAGGTTATATTCCAAAAATTTAAAAAGAAATGTGCATACATTGGAACCATTTTCTTTGAAGCAAAGAACATCTAATCCATTGACACATCATACATTATTCCAAATATAGTGAAGGCTTGTGTGGTCTAGCAAAACAATTAATACAGGACTCTGAACCAATAGATCCAAATTAATACAGGACTCTGAACCAATAGATCCCAGGTTCGAGTCCCACTATGGTCAACTGTTATTTTTATTTTTCCAAATTTCATTAGCAATTTAAATAAAAATATGTTAATCAATATTCCTTTTATACAAATCCAAACTTTCAAAAAACACATCTGTAAGATTAACTTGATCTGAATTGCAATTGTTTATTTTCAAATCAGTTGATAGATACAAATACATGTAGATTCTTTAAAATTTATGTTTATTTTGTACAACAATATCTTTAAATTATTGACATACTAAGCTACTATTGAATAATTCAGGTTCATTTATTTCAAAAACTGTTTAAACTTTCTATTCCAAAATCAAAAGCTTTGACGTCAAAATGAAAAGTCAACTTGAAATGAGGTCACTAAAATAGAATGACAACTGGGAATTGGAACAAACTTTTAGAAATTCATCTTGTGTGGGTGTAGTCCACTAGAATAGCAGTTAATTTTCATCTTTTGATTCTCGGTCAAACAAACGCTGCCAGTGATGCTGGTATCTTGTTTAACTACTTGACTGCATGTGTCCTAAAAATGTTGTCTTAAAAATATTTTAGTATTAACTCGTAAACTCGTAACAGGATCTGTCCTTATAACGCCAAAGAGATATTTTAGTCTTACAAATCTAACATGATAAAGAAAGAATTCAGGCTAATCGACAAGGATAACCCAAGAAAGCCTCTAATGAAGCTTATTTCCATTGGGGTCCGAGATCTATCTTTGGTGCAGGAGGAGGACCGGAGGACCCGGAGAAGAACCTGCGTAAGCGAGCATGGACTGAAAACCAAATGTACATATAGCGCCGGGACCGGGAGTCGAACCTGGGACTCAGTGGTGCAAAGCGAGGGAAATACCGCTGCGCTAACCCGCTTCTCCATGATGATAAACTCACTAAATGAACATCCCATGTACACCTAGTGGTCATCACATGTACACCTCATGGGCATCACAATCACACCTCATGGGCATCACATGCACATCTCATGCATCTGTCATGATATGAGGACACACTCACATAGTTCCAAATAAGTGCACTAATGTACTATATCCCATGCGCACCTCATGGACATCACATGTTCACCTCATGGGCATCACATGTACATCTCATGATTAACCCCTTGACAGGATCTGTCCTCATGATGCCAAAGAGATATTTCAGTTTTACAAATCTAACATGATATGAGGATAAACTCACTAAATGTACATCCAATGTACACCTAGTGATCATCACATGTACATCTCATGATTAACCCTGTAACAGGATCTGTCCTCATATGATGCCATAGAATATTTAAGTCTTGTGCATTTGACATGATATGAGGATAAACTCACCTAGTTCCATATAAGCACACTAATGTACTACATCCCATGCACACCTCATGGACATCACATGTTCACCTCATGGGCATCACATGTAGATCTCATGATGAACCCCATGACAGGATCTGTCCTCGTATGATGCCATAGAGATATTTAAGTTTTGTACATCTGACAAGATATGAGGACATACTCACCACGATTGTCAATCAAAGCAATGTCCAACAAAAGTACTGTTTAGCATATTGTTTATAACAGTTTTGCTGGTGAATTGCCTTTGGTAAATTTCATTTGTAGCATGATCAAAAAAAATTTACTGTGTTTCCTGAGCAGTAAACAGATTAAAGCAAATGTTGACAAGGGAATTAGTTAGTAAACAACTAACAAAAGGTTTTTAGAGTGGGAGTGATATCAAAACAATAATAGCAGTTGGCAACTGGCAGATGCTTTCAAAACATGTCGATTTGGTATTTGGTAAACATGAAAAACTTTGACAAGCTATAATAAATACCAAAATTAAACCATCACTTCTATTATCTATCTGTTCATATTTTTACCAAAATAGCAACTATAATTTGGTCATGCATAGTACTTTGCATTCATTTACAACCTAATAAAGTATCAAATTATGGTGACATTTAACAGAATGACATTCAGTTTTGACAGATATTGGAATCAAGTCATTGCAATTTGCTCCTGACTTCACAAAATATTAGATTAAGAGATTTAGAACAAATGGCAATTATCTGAATTTACTGAAAAGGGTAATTATACTTTGACAATTTTGGTTTGATGACGTACAAAAGTAAAAAAAGAAGAAAGAATGTTTTGCCATAATTCCATCATCATTTGGATGACCTTTGATCAGGATTTTCAAACTGCTTGTGTTTGTAGTTCAATTGACATGATCAAAACATTTTCTTTTAGAAATTTATCAATTATTGTATCCAACCTCTATCTTGTGTGTGGAAAGCTTATCGTCACACTAATATTTTTTCTAGTTTTGAAAAAATTAAAACTATCTATACTTTTTGTAACTTGTAGCCTTTTTTAACACGTCCTGTTTAATAACTTGATAATACAAACCAAATATAATGGCTCTGTTTACAAGTCTGAAGAAGTATAACATAACCACAAAAATAACTTCGGCAATTTTATAAATTGGCAATTATATTATAACATGTTGTGAGATAAGCAGGAATATAAAGTGAGATAGATAATTTATTCTCAAAAAGGAGCAGACTTGTGTTTGGTAACTTTCATTTTGCCTTTGTAGTCAAAGTCAAATATATTTTTATTTTCTCAAGACAGGTGTCCTTTAATCTAAAGAGCTGATTAATTCAATTATTATTTCTGATTTTGCATTGGTTTAAGTTTTACAGTAGTGTTTTATTAATCAAATTTGTTCTACTGTTCAGTGATACTTAAATGACTGACAAAGGACACTTATTTTTTTATACAAATAAATATATTTATCAGGCACAAGAAGTTACTTCAAAACTAGATCACTTCTCAGAGGTCAAAATGAATAGTGAATAAATCAACTCTATATGGTAATCATTTTGAGACTATTAATAACCATTTATTAATTTACACTAAATAATTTTGAGACTATTAATAACCATTTATTAATCTACACCGGTGTTTTTTTGAAGTCTATGTCTTGAATGTAGAGAGAGTTGCAACTCCTTGTACCCTCCTCTCTCAAGTTTTTTCCTGTTATGTGCAGGAACAACTGACCAAAAGCATTTATATAATTTCTTCATCTCTTTAATCTCTACTTTTTTTTATGAAAGATATCAGCTGATATCCATTTTGATGGAAAAAATGGGCATACCATCTTAGGTGTGGTTAGGGTAGGCCACCAAAGTTGGGTGTGGGAGTTGCTGAGGCCCTGTGAACTTGGAGGTTGCTGAGGCCCTGTGAAATTTCAAATGGCCATTTTGAAAAATATATGCATGCTTTGAAGATTAAAACAGGACATGTTAAAATTACCATTCCATTCATTTATTGGCAAAAACACAAGAAAAAATCTAATATTGATTTTGGACCTATTTTTGTGCAAAAATCAGAATTTTTAGAACTGGAAGTACTTTATGTGATGTCATAATTACATAACGCCTTGGCCAATTTTAGTGATCTTGGTATTGCTGAATTGGGAAAGACCATACCTACCACATTGGTAGCAAAATAAAGTTCATAGGGACATTAGGTTTCAAAATTTAAGGAGTTACATGACCTCCCTGCCCCCCTAGTTGGACGTGTTACAAAAAAGGTTTGGTTACATGATGGTTAGCAGTGCTAGCATGTGGAGGTATATTGTTCATATTAATAAGGAAATTGCAAGTCTGGCATGAATAATGAAAGAACAAAAATAAAAACATAATTAAATGAGATAAAAGATAAATTAAAGCTATCAATTATTTTCAAAGTGTCATCAAATCGAACTACTCATTACAAGTATCATTAAGTCGTTAATATGTTTGTCACCTATTAGTTTGACAAGAATTTCATCTTCACTCCGCCAGGCACACCGCCTACCTACCTTAACATATACAGCCATCTGATAAACCCCAAACACATCAAAACACCCACATATTGGGGATATGCCACAAGTCTAGTATTAATGATTAATAAAGCTTACATGAAATGCCTCTGCACTTATTATGCCATCAACAAAGTTATCCATACCATAACAACAAATAGGTGTGGAGATGATTCTGAACATTTTAAAATATTTACAGTTTAAAGAATAACATTACTTCAACAAAACTACAACTACAACTGTTTTTTTGTTTCAACAAATGAGTGGTGCTCTGGCAAAATGATCGGAAAGTCGCGATTTTCAAAATTGAGTTTATGACATATTTTACTTCTCTATAATCTCAGCTTTCGAATGATATATAATATGTCATACTTTCTTACTGCAATCTTCATTTAGAGATCGAAATTCAAGGCAGTCCACTCAAAATCTGACTGTAAAAATTGTAGCAAATCGACTTTAAACTTACTGATTACTATTGCGTATGATAGCAAAACGTGATCAATTACCGGTGAATAATTTGCACTTCCTGGGATAATTGACCTTCAAAACGCTAGGTGTAGATTAATATTTATGCATTAATGCATTTTATGTCAAAAAACGAAATTTGATCTTTTCACCACATTCTTACTTTAGTAGTCATTTATTCAAAATCTTCAATCGCGACTTTCCGCTCATTTTGCCAGAGCACCACTCAAATGTACTTGAAAAAGAAGGTAAAATACATTTTCGCTCAAAAATCAGGAATACCCCAAGATCTCAAAGATCATAAAGCAAGAACCACAATCATACATGGAACTCTCTAATGATAATTCATAAAGATAGTGGTGGGCTAACAAAATGTGATTAGAATTTAGTTGTTAGTTGTGGGTTATCAATTATATCCCATGCCCATACCCTTTCCCACATACAGAACTAAGATGACTTTTATTTTTATGAATATACAATTAAAAAAAATAAAAACTGATCTTATCAGGATATTGTATTCCAGCAGAGGAGCATTAATAGGAAGCATCCAAATTTTATTTTGTCCATTATTGTGGCTAATGCCAATTGAAGGGGAACTTTCCATTCTTAATAAAAATTCCCTTTAAAGGTAATGCTAGCCCTATTTACGGATAAATCATAAACATGTGTTTAATGTACGGGGTTAGAATTTATTTTTTCAAAAAGTGGCTAGTTTTAATTAGAAAAATTTTGTTGTTTTTTGATTGATCATTTTCTATTAAAAAGTATTTGTTTAAATAATCATCCAATTTCATTTCACATGCTTGTGAGTCAATATTTACAAGTGACACATGCTCCAATTATATCCTTTAGGTACATAGGTTCTAGCTTTATATACTGGGTGATATTAAACTAAACATTTGCTGTGTAATGTAATGTAATTTAATCTAATTCAAATATCACTGTTCAAAAAGGAGTAAATGAATGGATAGAATTTTAAATTTATCTCGTACAATTTTATTTTAAAGGAAATTTTATTTAATGGTTTCACAATTACAAGTGTACAAGTAATATAAACCTCGAAAGTGATTTTGCACCAAAAAGAAAACATAAGATTTTTACAAACCTTAAGGTCTGTATGTTCAAAAGAGGTGTAAGAGTTAGACCAGGTTTGTTTAAAGTTAGACCTGGTTTAAGTGACATTTCCTATCACAGATAAATATATTTTCCTCAACCAATATTGTTATCTTTTGTGTTGTTTGTAAGATTTGTACCTGAATCTTTAATTTTGAAAGTTGTTACAGTTAAAAAACACTACAAAATGTCCTTTCATGGCAGTCGCAATTTTGACTTATATGTTTAACTTTAAATCTGGTCTAACTCATAAACCTCTTTTGTGCATACGGACCTTAAAGTATTAGCCACAATTTCACGTGCATATGAAAACTCATAAAACCTTTTGAATCAAGAAAAGACATCAATCATGCATAAGCATATTAAAGATGCATGTCAAGAAAATGCTGTTATTATGAAATTCAAAACCATTTTTTTAAATATAAAGCCCAAATTTTTCTTTAAACAGACATTAATTTTGTTTTGTTTGTGTCAAATATATACAGTATGAATCTGGTGATGAAATTTAAAATATGTTTAATTGTATATCATTTACATACATGTAACAGCTGTATGGCATTTCAATTCCAGGTATCCATTGACAATTGAATACGCCAGTACAAGAAAACCCAAACTCCAATAGCTCCCTTCTGTTAAGTTCTGTAAAATATAAATGCATACAAATCTCTGAAAATGCTTTCAAATCAC
>JXSR01S012475.1:19229-30091 GCA_000969725.1 Ophiothrix spiculata | reverse complement strand
AATGTATTAACTAGATCACTCAAATTATTTGTAATAGGCTTAACAACGCTAAACTAGTAACACGAACATGAGCGACACCAAAACGGCAAAGTTGCACGCTTTATCTGAGAATGAGCCATATGATTACCATTTATCAATAGTCACTGGTTAACGTTTCTTGGCTGGTCGCGTGATCAGTGGCTCCAGTTATAAAAACGAGGACGCATTATGAATAATCATACTCAAATAAATCCTGACATCGCCCTTGATGTGTATTACGTTCAATTGGGTACACGCTGTGCAGCATTCTTCAAAATGCGTCCTCGTGTTTTGTTCATCCTTCATGTAAGCAGGATATAAGACGCCATTATTTTTTTTTTTTTTGAAGATACTTTTGATGCTATTTTATTAGGTCCCAATCAGCCCCAGTAAAAGAAAAGTACTATGAAAGTGGATACACATATCAAAAATGATTTGAAAGAGAGCAGGTGTTGCGATGATTTCTAAATATCGGATGTATCATTTTCATTGCAAATGAAGTACCGGGAATGTAACATTTCGAAAGCAATTTGTTATGCATGGTCATAAATAGTCAACGATTTATAAACACTCTATCTGAATGGAATGAATGGACCATTTGATTCCCTTTTCGCCAACTGATCATAATTTCCTATTGTTCGGACAAGTCGATTTTATTCAAACTTTGACATATTGTAGGCGTAATATTTTTTTTAATTGAAATAAAACAAAAAAATATTGTATAAATATGTGGTGTTAATATTGGATAAAAAAAATCGAAAGAATCTAATGAAGGTAAAAATGCTACATGTTGCTTTTGTTGAGCTCATCCGCCATGAGCGCTCTTGGGCTGATTTGTCCATATGAACTTAAGTATTTTTTCATCGCCCTTCTATGTATTTGTCTAACTTGACCAAAACTTCACTTGCCAAAAAGTTCAAATCAACCCCCACCCCTCCTATGCTATTTTGCATAAGTAAGTATTTTCGAGGGCCCTCCTCAGATTTGTTTTGCCCATAGAATCGTAACCAATCAAACCTTTTTCAAATTTTATTTTAAGAATGTATTTTGTACATACATACTGTAAATATGAGCCAAATTGTATTGTAAAATTCCATTGGGAAGTGAATTTTCCAAATTTTGGCCGGAAATGTTTAACGTGACACAACGATTTATTTGCCCGCCATTTTGAAACAGTTTGTCCTATTTCCAAAATGTTTTTTTTTGGTTTTACTTTTTTTGGATGTTTTTATCTGTGACTAGAGTTTCAACGTAAAATTCGTGGGTAAATTTCGCTAGTCCGACAATGCGCTAGTCCGACAATGCGCTAGTCCGACACTGCGCTAGTCCGAAAATGAAATACACGCCGCTAGTCCGACAATGCGCTAGTCCGACACTGCGCTAGTCCGAAAATGAAATGCACGGCGCTAGTCCGAATCTGAAAAACACTGCGCTAGTCCGACATTTATGTCGGACTAGCGCATTGGTTTTCAGATTCGGACTAGCGCAGTGGATTTCTGTTTGAAATTCTCTGTTTAAAATATACACAATATATTTTTGTCGGACTAGCGCATTGGTTTTCAGATTCGGACTAGCGCAGTGTTTTTCAAATTCGGACTAGCGCAGTGTATGTCATTTTCGGACTAGCGCAGTGTATTTTCATTTTAAAATTCGGACTAGCGCAGTGTCGGACTAGCGCAGTGGTTTTCATTTTCGGACTGACGCATTGTATTTTCGGACTAGCGCAGTGGTTTTCATTTTCGGACTAGCGCACCTCTAAGGTATAGGAAAATTGTGTAGTCGGACTAGCGCAGTGTCGGACTAGCGCATTGTCGGACTAGCGCATTGTCGGACTAGCGGGTGCACCCCAAATTCGTTCGTGAAAGCGCTTTTTTGGTAATTGGTCCATATGAACCCCCGACCACTGATGGACATGTGGCAGTCCTTGACCATTTAAGTGTTAATGGAAAAAAAATGACAGATGTTGCTGATCAAAATTTCCAGTGAAATAGCAAGATGATGATGATAGTCAACCTACCTGTGTCTAAAGCGCCTTCGGGGTTTCCATAGAGCATGTTATAGCCAATACCAACAAAGGTCACCCCTGGTGGTGTTGGTAATGGTGATGCAGATATTTCTTCCACCACCATGGCCTTGGTGGCCACAGTTAGAAACAGAGAATAGATAACCACCTTTCGTAGCTTATCCATTGTTGATCGGCAAGCTAATGCCAACGTTTAATACAACCTGAAATATGGCAACAAAATGCGAATATAAGTTTCATTGTGTATCTTAATATAATATAAACGTGTTAAAATTAAGGCGCGAACAAACACTATACAAAAATTTCAGTTTTCACATCATCATTTTTTTCATTTTTGCTGTAAAATATAACGATTGAAGTTTATTCAGGTATCATTTTAACAGTTATAAAGAGTGAAATAACACCTCACACTCAATTAACTTTGCTCTATATTTTCTGTTAATTGTCTAAAAGTTAAACAGATATATTTTATGTTACCAATCATTTTCTTGAAGTTAACCTTTGCTGGTATATTGAAATAAGCATAAGGATTGTGAATCTCTCAAAAAGTCAATTTACGCATTTTTCCTTTAAAATGAACAAAAAAAAAAATGAATACAAAATTGGTTAAATAGCTTAATCAATCAATCAATCAATCAATCAATCAATCATACATTCACCTAGCTTTATCATGTTACGTTACCAATAACTTATGTTTACCTTAGAACCTTGTCCGGAGTGGAACTTGAAACTCAGACTTTAGGCTACAGTCCCTAAATGGGTGCCATTTTTGCCAACGGCATCTTTACTGCAACGTTTTACCTACTTACACATATCAGAATAATACAATTTTTGGCTTACATATATGTAATAGAGTCTCTAGTTTATACATGAGACTTTAGTAGTGGTTTCACGTCCATTATCAAGGTCAAAATTACATCAATGATAAACTACTTCGAAAATACCTTTTTCGCCAAAACCTCGATATTTTATGATGTTCGAACGATTCGCCTGTTTTCAAATTTTGACAGATTGTAGGCTTGATACTTTTTATTGAATTACAAATAATATTTTATAAATGTGTTGTGTTGATTTTGAAGGCTGACTTTGCAGGTTGACTTTATTACCTCTAAGACTCCGTATGATGCAAAAATCTCTAAATATTTGATTAAAATTATTGATTGGTATTGAATTTGAAAGATTTGCTCGCTTACCTTGTTGTCAGCTATTACTCTTCGTTGATCCTAAAAGCAAATGTTGCTCAACTCAATACATCGTCAACTTTTATATAGTACCCGTAGAACCGTGCGTTTTCCGATGACACAGAAAGTGGTGCCTTCCAGATATTTGTCATTAAATTTCTATAGGCTGTGCAGTGATCGCTGAATTTTCACTTGCTTTCTGAAATGACCATCGCTTAAATCTCACGCGATATTTCCCAAACTAAGCAATATTTTTTCAAAACTGTTAGGGAACATTTGGGAGAAAATATGCTTTGATAACATATTCAAAGAACGAGAAGATCCATGCATAATATTTCGTTCACCCATTAAATAAATAAATATGACATATTTATAGAGGATAGCCTCATCAGTGTCTAGCACTGCTTTCCACATGAGGGTCAACTGTCAGATGGTCAGATTTATTTGCCAGTTTTAGTGCTGGAGGAAAACTGGAGCGCCCGGAGAAAAACCTGCGGAAGCAAGTTTGGACTGGCAACCAATTGCACATACAGCGCCTAGACCGGGGTTTGAACCCGTGACAGTCCTGTGGGCTTATTGATGCAAGGCGAGGGAAGTACACAAGTACATAACAAGCACACAAAAGCAAAAACAAAACAGTCAATCATGACTACAGACGATCAATTTTATTTTGTTGTCCTAACTTTCTCACCGGTCTCAATTATGATTTTTCTCAACAATTCTTAAAACCTTTTATTTTATTAAGAGCTCTGTTAACCCTTTTTTCATCAATGTTTTTTGCTCTGTAACTTAGTAACGGATAATTAAATTCAAATAAAAGTATACATTTCTAGAAGCGGATTTGTATACTGAACATGATGGTCAGGTCATTTTTGGACCAAAATGTGTAATTTTGGACCTAGGGTCCAAAAATCATGTTTTGGGTCCATTATTTTACGGGAAAGCTAACTAAATTTTGCTTCGGTAAAACTTTTTACCAATTCATTTTTTAGAATCTAGAAAGCAATATCTGGGAACGCTTTTCTCATTTTTTTGAATTTTTTCTTAGTTTTTGAGATATCGCCAAAAATTGGTCCAAAAAATGTCAAAAATCCCACTCTTGACACAATTTTTGGCAAAATATGCCACATTTTGACCAATTGTTGGCAATATTTCAAAAAATAAGATACAAATCAAAAATTTGAGAAATGCGTTCCTAGATATTGCTTTCTAGATTCTAAAAAGTAAAATGATTCAAAATTTTACCAAAACAAAATTGAGATAGATTTCCCGTAAAATTTTGGGTCAAAAACATGATTTTCGGTCCTTTTTTGGACCTTAGAGGCCAAAATTTCAGATGTTGGTCCAAAAATAAGCTGACCATCATGTTCAGTATGCAAAACCACTTCTAGAAATGTATACTTTGATTTGGATTTAATTATCTGTCGCTGAGTTACAGTGAAAATGAAGGGTCGACAGGGCCCTTAAGAGACATACAAAATAAAACAACAACGGACCGGACACATGGTCTTCTCTGATCAACAAATGAAATGTTTGTTTATTCTTCTGAATATGCTTGGAATAGTTGGAATTGTTGTATTTAGGCCTATGACCACTAGAATCTCAGCATTTGTTCACTTTTTTTAAGCTACCGTAGAAGCGAAAAATTCTAAAAAGTAGGTAAATTTGACTAACTATAGTAATTTTTTAAAGTCTCGGCACCTCTTGTAGAGCATATTTTTGATTAGATGAGGACAAGGATCCTCTCATCAACAATCCCTGCATGCATTGCGTTAATGTGAATTTTGGTTTATAATAGGCCTATGTATTTACTGTGGGGCAACTAACTTGACTACTTATAGAGCAAAGATCATTGGTGTATTATCTCCAAAAGCTGTTAACAGTATAATGAGCATGAACGATTTTTATATGGTTCGGAGGATTTGAAAAGAATTGATACACAGATCAATGTAACGTGATCCAATGGGCCTAACAAAAATGTCAATGTGTTATGCGTGCTCTTCTTTTTCTTTAACTATTTCATCATCACAAAAATATATCTGTACAATAAGATGGACATTTTAATGTTCAAACCATGCGTCGTTGAGGTAATGTAATTTAATATATGATAATGCAGAAATGTGTTTGAAGTGTTTGATCAAATGATAACAAACACATTCAAAGCTTTCGTTTCCAATCAGATAACGAATACCATAATGTTTTACTACATGGCCTTTCTCAAAACTTCAATTCTATTGGTTGCATGAATGCAAATCATTTTACCTCTTACCATGAGTGGAAAGACCCATAACTTTTAATGAGATGCCCTGGCTTAAACAAATTACTTTAGTTAACAAAAAGGCAAACTTATTAAATACAGATTAAGGGTACGAGGAATCCACATGCTCAGGAAAATGTGAATCCTAACTATTTTTCAATCATGAAAAAATAAATAGTTTCCACTGCCTTTGCGGGGACTCGAACCATGAATTATGGCGGGGGTTAGTTATGCATTACGAAGCGAGAGATCTACCGCTGAGCTATCAAGGCAGCGTTGAGATGGTGAACTAAAATCTAAAACATAAACATTAGAATGCCGTATTTTTCTTTTGTTTACATAAAAATTGCAATTTTTGCCTCATTGGAATGCTCAATTTGTAAGTAAATCATGCGAATGCGTATATCAGACAAAATGTAGATAATGTAGATACTAAAATGAGGCTATTCACTGCTCAAACAGGGCGAACTCAGAGTCAAACTTCACGCCCGGTTTTTCGGGCAAAACAATGCGGGTTTGTTACATTATCATTCAAAATCAACACAACACAGTTATAAAATATTATTTGTAATTCAATAAAAAGTATCAAGCCTACAATCTGTCAAAATTTGAAAACAGGCGAATCGTTCGAACATCATAAAATTTTAAGGTTTCGGCGAAAAAGGTGTACATTTTTCGAAGTAGTTTATTGACGTTATTTTGACCTTGATAATGGACGTGAAATCCCTACTAAAGTCTCATGTATAAACTAGAGACTCTATCACATGTGTACGCCAAAAATTGTATTATTCTGATATGTGTAAGTAGTAGGTAAAAAGTTGCAGTAAAGATGCCGTTGGCAAAAATGGCACCCATGTAGGGACTGTTACAGTAGCCTTAAACATTAAAATAAAATATTTTTTGTCTGTTTAGACAAAATTAATGTAAATTGTGTTTCATAAAAATGGACCGTTTTGACATGTTCGATAACAGAAATTCGGCATAGATTTAATGTCCTTTGATTGATTGAATATCATTGTTTGTTTGGTTTTTTTTTTGTTTTGTTTTTTGCACTTATAATCATATACTAACAATAACTCTCCATTCCTAAATAACTCTCCATTCTTGTAAATTTACGAATGGAGAGTTATTGTTTAACGCTCCATTCCTACAAAATAATGGAGCGAAAACACAATAGGTCGAAGTCTCGGGTGTGTGTTAAGACATTACTGAAAAAGTCTATCAATGGGAAACTTTATGAGTGATGTTAATCAAGTGAGTACTTAACATTAGACAATATAAACAGTTGGCTTACCTGTAATTAGTAACTTATCTCGTTTTCTGTGCTCGTAAAGCATCTGATGCTCAACTTCAGAAATCCTCCACTTTTATCCTCTCAGGAATGCTCGAATCGAGCCATATCAGTCTGCTCAATACCCGGGTAAACACAGTTTCATCAGATAACACATTGTAAATATTTTTGTGTATTAACCAAATATTATTCATGTTTTGGTAAGAAATTACCAGATGTTTTCAACTAATGACGCATGAAGCGAGATGGATAAGACATATCTCCGATACGGGATATCTTTTCCTGTCCTCTTGATAACTCTGATACAGCTATAGATATAGCACAAGATCAGACTTTGCATGTGTGGAACGTTTTTCACTTATCTAGGTGCAGAATTGTATCTATTGGCAGGCAGTGGCGTAGCTAGAGGGGGGGGGCCCATTACTGACCCGTTCGTCGGTTAAAAAAAGCGCCCGTCAGTAAAGTTGAGCCGACCGGCCGTAGGCCGGGCGGCGATACAGCAATCAATACAATTCTGTCGGTTCATCTTCATGTTGTGGCTCCCCCAGTTTCGAAAACCTGGCTACGCCACTGTTGGCAGGCCTACATACTTTTCACTTTTAGACATTCGATTTAAACGTTTTTAATGCTCGTTTTAAAGATCTTACTATTTTATGCTATTTTACCCGAATATTTTATTCCCGAAATTAAGGTGGCTTAGCATAATTAGAATTTATCTATATATTTTTCTTATTTTTTGATATAAGATGAAGTTTCGAATATTTGTATACCGTATTTGTATAAACATACTCTGATGTTGAATAATATTTTTTCTTTTGTATAATTTCTGTATAAATTGATGTGATCTGTACTGATTTGTTTGTTATGTGTTAATACATGGAAAGTTTTATTTATATACAGGGCGTCTCAATAAAAGTGTAAAACCCGGAAATTGCTTGTTGTAGGCATGAAATCGTGTCGTAGTTTATACAAATTTTGATGTCAATTTTAAAATAAAGGACATATCTTTCCAGTACAATTTACCCCATCACGAAAGCTTTTGTCAATCTGGAGATATACGCAATTGTTTGCAGGTAAGCGAAATCCACTCTGTGCCACTTTTCAATAAAGCGATGGAAACACGTTTCTGAATAACATTTTCAAACAATAGCAATGAAACATGTGTAAAATGTGTGAAAACTGTTATGTAATAATTGATTTGCACCCATCAATAAGCACCGGTGTTAGTGCATTGTTCTTATGATATCAATTATGTAACTATCCTATCATGCAGAAAGTGCATTCATCATGATCTTTAGCAATCTCATGATCTTGTCAGATGGATGTTGGTGCCTGGAAAAGAAACATGGCAGCAGGAAATGGGCAACAGTTACAGTTTACTCTCGATGAGAGAGTGTTCATGGTGTTGCAGTATCATGAAACGCGAAACGCTGCAGACGTCATCAGACAATTCCAGTTGCAGTTTCCGGGTAGGAAATTACCTGTTCGTCAAACGTTGACAAGGAACTACCAGAAGTATGTTAACTGTGCCACCAGTCACAACTTGAACTCTGGTAATTCGGGAAGACCAAAAACTGCAAGAACACAGTTGAATATAGACAGAGTACGACGTGTTCTCCAAGCAGATCCCACCATCTTCGCCAGACACAACCCTCTAGCCGACATCCACAGATCATCATTCAATAGAACCACCCGCTTGGATTTGCAGTGGCTTTACGATGTTGTTATTTTACACAATGCTATTGTTTGAAAATGCATAATGTTATTCAGAAACGTGTGTTTCTATCGCTATATTGAAAAGTGGCACAGAGTGGATTTCGCTTACCTGCAAACAATTGCGTATATCTCCAGATTGACAAAGGCTATCGTGATGGGGTAAATTGTACTGGAAAGATAGGTCCTTTATTTTAAATTTGACATCAAATTTGTATAAATTATGACACGATTTCATGCCTAAAACAAGCAATTTTCGAGTGTTACACTTTTATTAACACTCCCTGTACTAACTCGATGATCTTACACATGTGCATATGATTTAGATTTAAACTTTAGATCCAAACACAAGAAATAGTTACCTTCGGAATTTGTGCATATTATAAGGTTCGCTTGAAAACACGGGAGTTTCCATGGCGCTTCTTCGTGGAACCCTATCTAAAGGATGTCAAGATGGGTCTTTTTTCAACCCGGTCTAGTCCGCTAAATTTAAAAAGTTTATTGTCGATTTGAAAAATTGACAAGTCAGAAAAAAGTCATACCGTGTTTTGGAAATGTTGAGCTTACATTTCCCCACTTTTATTCTTAATTTCTTACCTTTTGTATTTCTTTTTGTCCCTTTCCCCTTTTCTTTTCTCCTTTCCTTCCCCGAGTTCTTTTCCCTTTCTTTCTCTCATCTGTTTCCCGCAAGTCAGGCTACTTCTGCACAGGAGCCCCTAAAAGCAAGCCCCTGGCCTAACGCAACTGAGTATAACTACAGGAGCCTGTATAGATAAAACCATGACTCGCGAATGTGCCTTTCTTGGGCCGAAAGACCAAAAGTGGAACAAAGATGATTCATGACTTTAGAAAAGGTCTTTTGATAGTTGGGCCTTGACCTTGGGATCCAGGGGCCAAAATAGTACATATAAAATCAACAAAATCACTTGCATCAAACCACAGCGACCCCAAGGATTTACGCTTGTACATAGATGCCTTGTGACTTTTGGATAGTCCTGTCCTTAGGGTCCAGCATTAGCACATGCGTAGATATTCTGGAGAATTCACAAGGGTTTTGGTGAACGTGGAATGGTTCCCCTGGGTATGTGACATCTTGAAAACCATTTAAAATAACATATGCCGCCGGGAACTATTCCACGGTCACTAAAACCTTATTTTTGTAAATTGAGGGGCCTTGAAGGATCATTTTGTGCTTTGTGTCCAAGCATTCTCTTGGCTCAGTCAAGCGTGACAAAGACATTTAATCCCCTGTTTATCACTCTACTACAGATAAACATTCCATATGACCACTCAACTTGAGTAGAGAAGTGACCTTGAACAAGGTGGGGTTAAATCAAATTGTACCTAAAAGTCACGTTTTTGACCCATTTTTGTTGTTGCCTCCTCACCTGAGAAAATTGATCACATTCGAGGTTCCATTTTACACCCAACAAGATTACCTATCAAATCTGACCAAGAGCAACATAAGTTTCCAATGCTTTGAGTGAATTTTGTGATATGTGGGATTTAGAAGTAAATCTGGATAAAACCAAAGCTATGGTATTCCGAAATGGCGGTATCATAAAGCGCACTGAAAAATGGTATTTTAAAGGGAAACATGTTGAAATTGTGCCTTATTACAACTACTTGGGCATAAAGATAAGTTCTAGGGGTGTCTGGTCAGTGGCAATCAATACCCTTGCTAGCCAGGCTAACAAATGTCTCTTTAAGATCAAAAGTTATTTCCATCAGATCCCCTCTTTGAAGGTTGAAACTAAATTATTTTTGTTTGACTCAATGGTTGCACCATTTTACTTTATGGTTCTGAAATTTGGGGACAACAATCTAATTGTCTAAGCTATGAAACTGTTCATACAAAGTTCTGCAAAAACGTCTTGGGAATATCATATTCTACTGATAACAACATTGCTAGAACAGAACTTGGTCGATTTCCACTCCAGATCCAAATCTACAAGAAAATGATTTCATATTGGTTTAAAATCTTGAAGATGAACCCAAGTCGTATCCCATTTAAGTGTTAGTACACCTGCTAAGCATAAGTATTGTTGCACTTTTTGATAAAAGCATGAAACTTTGCATACAGCTAGTACATACCCAAGGGATCCTTTTTAGACCCAGACCCAAAAATAATTTGACCTCTGGTGACCTTTAAAGGTCATTGACCTTTTTAGCTAAAAATACTGTATTTTGGTACTTTTTCAATGCAATTACCTGCATAGAGTCACTTGTAAAACATTTTTTGTTCAAAGTTGTTAAGTGAAAATAGCATCATGCACAACATGAATAATATTTAACTCAAAATAATGCATATGCATGTTCCATATTCAAAATGGCCGCCAAAATGGCACCAAAATGGCCGTTACTAAAAAGTTTATTTTA
>JXSR01S012474.1:20824-31796 GCA_000969725.1 Ophiothrix spiculata | reverse complement strand
CTCAAATTGCAGCTGGCACAAGCGCAGCTCTATCCCCACCAACCTACCAAATTTCATGAATGTAGGGTGCACGGTTTGTAAAATATGCCATTTAAAGCATTTTATGCATAAATTATGCAAATAAGGTACTTAATTAGCATATTTTGCGACGAAAATGTTGCTGGTTCTAGATCGGCACCAGGTCTACCCAGTCACCAAATATCATCAACGTAGGGCATGCGGTTTTCGAGATACGCTCCGGACGTCGGAAAATTGCATTGCTATATCTCTTTCTGAAAATTTTCAGGCAAGACAAAAATTAGGTTTAAAAAAAAACCATCTTAAAAGATGATTTTAATAGTGCGGAAATACTCTAGAGCGGGTGTGTACATTAATAACTTTTTACCCAAACACATTGTTGCTCTTCATGCACACAAAATTAGTCTTCATTACAATCTTCTTCGAAATAATATCTAAACTCTGACAGATGAATATAAAATTCACCAGGTTAATAAATAGTTATAATAATATTTTTAGTCAAAACCAGCTGAATTCAGTCAGAAGGTCCACCTTCATTTAGTGGGATGTATAGTAGCTTCATACTTTCTTTTAACCCAAATACATCATTGCTTTGCATAGATGCTTCATTATGTTCTTCCTGGATATATCCAAAATCATACCAGGGCATAAAAAAATTTAAAATAGTTATACATTTTAAGTAAGCTATTTGACGCAATCAGAGATTTTTTCGAGACAAAGTTCACAGAATGAGTTATCATCCTCTTTTTAGGCCTCATAAAACGAATGATACATATCTTAATATCTAAATAGATTTAGGATTCAAGAGCAACAATGCGGCTGCATGAAGCTACATCTAACATCACTGACAATTTCCGCTGCTGCATCGAGCCAGGATACTGGATCCAGTAGCCTACTAGGTTCAGCCTTTCTCCCAAACTGATAAGCTCAATGAGTAGACATTTACATTGATTTTTTTTCCAAGTTCACAATTTATTTCATATCTATTAAAAACTGTGAATGTGTATGATGAATGCAATACATCTCTCATCAATATCAATAAATTGATATGAAAATATATACATACAAAAGCTGTAATAGTAAAACAATAAATTAGTCAAGGTTTTAAGTATTAATGAATGCACTTTCATGATCTTTAGGCAGAAATTGGCTTTATCATGATTTCTTTAATATCAAAACCCTAGCTAAGGCTGGTGTCAGGCATGAGAATGAGAATTTAGCAAATTGAAGTTAGGCTTTCTAACATCACCATCACATTCCACATGTCACTTCGCTTCTAGAAGTGTATCATTTTGTATAGATATAATTTTCTAGTTGTCACTAGCATAGATGATTAGCTGACACCAGCACAGGGGGAGTATGGACAGGGGAGATACTTGAATTATGAAGCAACCAATTTGTGCATGCAGCCCGAGATCTGAAACTTCTGCTCATTTCTAAAGATATCTTTAGGCTAGAAAATGGCTGATTAAACATTTTTCGACAATTTTGCAAATTTAAACCCATTTCTAAGGGGTAATGGTAATGATGACTGATTTTACCATTTCTTTATTTTTGAAAAAAAGAAGACGTTTATCTAGGTATTTCAATGCGTGTGTGGAAAATGGGGCACTGTAAAAAGGTAACCAATTAAAACAGCACTTCACTGTATTAAAGCACATATATGTAACTTCCCCACCCCTGGTATGGGATATGGATAACAAGTATGTCTAGCAAAATTCTACCAGTCTTGTCAAATTTAAAATTTCAAGGCTACCCCTCCCCCAATTTTTGTGCTGAAATCTTTTCATTGGTTTCTCCTTTCTGGGACATTCTTGGAAAGGGGAAGGTAATCTCATTTATACCTTAAAAAGATAAACATTTACTGGGAATGTAGAGTCATATGGGAAAGGTTTTTACTGAGAAAAAAAATTCAAATCATTTACCATATTCACTTGTCCAACTCATCTATTGATGCCCTGGATGTATGTTGCCTTACCATGGAGTTATTTCAATAGCAGCATGCCCAAAAATAGCTACAATACTTTCGTAATGTTTCTGTCATAGAGTAAGATGAGTTGGTAAACTTTTAGAAGTTATATTATTGATTAATCTAAAGACCTTGCAATATAGCAAAAAACTGACATTGAACGAGTGAATACATTGGCCCGTATTTCAGAAAGGTGTTTAGCTAAATCACCGTTTTAACTGAACATCAGCTGTCCACGAATGATACGCACTGTTGCAGCTTTCAAGCAGAAAAAGTTCAATGAGGCGAATTAAAACTGTGGTTTAGCTAAACACCTTTCTGGAATACGGGCCATTATGTTTATGAAAATTAAATATTATCAGATAATCAAAACACAAAAATAAGTAAATATTTTGAATCAGCTACAGGTATGAAAATCTTGAGAGGGATTAAAATAACAAACGTTTTAAGTTCAACAGTTCAGCTTGTTAAATAAATGAATCATACCAAATTTGAATACTTTGCTCTGACAGACAAAAACTACACAAATACATCACATTTATAATATACAGATTCATAATAACAGATCCTATGATATGTGCAACAAAAATATTAGTAGTAAACAGAGTAAATGTAAAAGTAAATCCAATATAAATAAGATAGAAAATATAAAGCAGTAAAAGACAAAATTACATACAACTACACAAAACTATGATTGACTGTTTAATAATAATAATAATTCCCGCATTTATACTGTGCTTTTTCTAGTGAATACAAATTGCAGGCCATTATGCCGTAAAAAGGGATCATCAAAACCAGTTTGTCTTACACTAGGCAACTTGCAGCCAATGACAAAAGGTGCAGATCTAATAGCACTTAGATTGTGATATACCCCTAAACAGCTCCCTAATGCGCTTGGGTCGATATTGTTTACCTAAACATAAACAATAAACATAGAGTGCACTACCATCTTTGCTACCCAGGCTTTGCTACCTTTGAGTGGGTATTTGTATTACTTGACATACAATTGAATACGCTTTAAAAGAGACATGTCAGAGCAGCAAACCTTTGGAACAACTTTGTTGATACTGAGACACGTTCAAAATTTAATTCTTTGTCCCTTGGACAGTTCAAACATGTTATTAATGATATTTAATTTTGTTTCCCATTTTGTTATCACATGACAGTTTAGGTGACAATTGTTTTATGTCTTGTATATGATTGTATAAACATTGTTTGTAAATCATTTCTTGTAAATATTTTGTAATTATATTATTTTATTTGTATTTCAACTTAACAGGGCCTTCTAGAATAGCAGTGCTTTGCCACTGAAGAAGCTACCCTGTATAATGAAAGCTTTAATAATAATAATAATAATAGACAATGCTTTTTAAAATTTGATGATGAATTCTGAAGTTACAAGAAAAAGAGGCATGAAATGACTTGGACAAAAAAAAATTGTTGTGTTGCCCTCAAAAGTGGAATTTCTGAAAAATTGAGTTGGTCGGTCAGATTTTTATAAAGCACCTAAAGTGCCAAATTTGGGTGCATTATCCACACTTTTTAAAACATTTTCTCAAAAAAATGTATCCGTATTTCTGAAACCATGATTGGCCATGACACTGTGCCTTTAATGTAGTGTGTGATATTTAATAGGATACGGACCACAAAAACAACAAACTTTGCGGTCCCCAGACTGCTAGTGGCAGCTGAGAGAAGGTTAAAGGGTTGACTTGACCCCTAGACGATGTATGTTCCCACTCAAATAGGGGTCACATATTTGCTTCTACCCAAGAACCAAACCATGTTGTCCACGTTTCATGAAAATCTGATGAAGTATGGATTTGATGACCAATCCTTGACCACCAAAGGTCAATGACCCTAAATGACCCCTACATGACCTTTGACTCAACTCACATAGGGTTCATATGTTAGCTTCTAGAAAACCCCAATTGGGTCATCAATTATTAATTTATCAATTGCACTATTTTGTATTACAAAACTTATGAAAGTGAAAGTAACAACACTATTACTTGAGATTTTATTGCATATTTTTAAAGACTAAACAAAATTTGTCATTTCATTTTGAATACACATACACTATCAAGACATGTGTTATTTTAAACCTGTACAGATGACAAACTTTGCAAACTACCAAACATTACAATCAAAGAACACGGCAAAACATGTTTGTATTTTAGTGCTATGTAAAATACGTCCAAGACGATCCTTATAAGCAAAATTTAAAAACAAAATTGTGAATAGGAAGAAATTTTGAAATGTTGCTTTTCAAGTTATATTGATCAAATAATAAAGGATGTTGCAGGAATTATTTGTGTCTTTGAAGAAGACAATGATGACTAATGAAGATGGCTTCAGAGTTGCTGTCGTAGTTGGCAGCTGGGGCAAATATAACAACCTTGAATTTGCAATTTTGAGCTGTTTGTGATCTAGGACGACTTATTTGCATATTGCCGGTACGTTCTGTCACAAGAGAGGTTGAATTTATTCCAACTCAAAACAACATGTTCTTGCGACCATCACAACAGAGTAATCAATATATCGGCTTATTGTGCTTGCCGCAAAATTTTCCTGGTGCAACAAGGTCAAGTTTCTGCAGTTGAAATTTTTGACGTCACGCTTGTTGCGCAACCACCACAACAGACACTCTGAAAACCAGCTTTACATGACATTCCTCCTTAGGGAATACATGAGGACAAGTGCTGGTCATCTTGTTTAACAAATCGTCATGCAAGAGCAAGAAATTCGTATCTGAAATGGCTGCCATATGTTATTTTTATTTAATAACTTAACACTAGGATGCGAAAAATACCTCAAATGTTCTCTATCATATGCCAGTGGCTCTTGAAATGGTTCTTCAGGTGATTGGTCACCTGAAGAACCATTTCAAGGGCCACTGACCCAAGACTGGACATTATACAATGCACAATGCAAATTTATGACAAATGGCAGCTATTGCAGATAAGACTTTCTTGCACTCACATAATGAAATGACCATCTGTAATTCTTACCACAATTACCTTAGTTAATGTAAACAAAGGTACAGTATGCATGGTTATCCAGAATATCAGGGTTGTTTTTTTGGAATTTAATGGAATAGGGCCCTGCAAACTGTATTGTGTTTACATGTCAAAAGAATTATGACACTGACCGACTATACCCTGGATCTCACTAAATCAGAGAACTTAAATATACATTGATTGTTACAAATCGGAACACTGCAAGTGCATGGGTACACAGGAAAAAGCACAATACTAAAATTACTTAATAATGCTGCACTGGAAAAACACAAAATTTACAACTAAACATGAAATATAATTTCAAACTATTCATCAGCAGCACCACATCTGTTTTTGTTCTGAAATTTTTCAGAAAAACTATCCTCACCAAATTGTATTCTAGTGTTGACTGGCTTCATCTCTGTCATGCTGCTTTCATACTCGTGTGACTTTGTTGCTGCTGACAAATATTTTTTGCAAAAACCTATCGCTTCCAGATGTTTTTTATAAATTTCTGCAGGCCATAATTAAATTAAAACAAAATATAAGAACATTACAGTGTGATGTGCTTCTTTGATTTATATTGCCTCAGCACATTGTACATATGTGTTCACTGACCACTGCGGCACAAGTAAGCTCTATTCCACTCTAACTTTTTAGGACTAGCACTGCATAATTAACATATTTTGCACATTAATTTTTCATGATTTTGGTATCATTTTTGGCTGTTGCTACCACATGGACAAACTTTGAAGATTAGTCCATTTAGATATTTATTACGATTTGGTATGTTGTTATGATTAGAAATATTAGGACTAGTTTATTTCCCCATATGGTCATATTGGTTTGTGTGCATGAATTGGCTGCTTACTCTGTACTTCAAGGTTCATATAGTTCCTTATCTAAGTGAATTCAAGTACATTTAGCTGGCACAGTCTGGTTCAAAATCTTGCATACTGTAAGTGAGCGCCTTACTGATTAAGTTGACTTGACAGACTTCCAGCAGCAGTCAAGGTAGCTTAAAACGGCAAGGCGCTCGCTTGCAGTGCGGAAGGTCCCAAGTTCATACCCAGTTGGCCCAAAAATCAAGTGTGCTTGGACAAGGATCTAACTGCTAATTGTCTCTTGGAAACCCATACAATACGTGGGGAGCTGATCCGGGCAGCCAATGTGTATATGTGGGCTGAGCGTCCCTAGAGGTTGAGACAGAATCTGAAATGATTGGTGTTGAATGGAGCATACTTGGGCTACAGTGGTCAGCGGACACCTGTGAAGTATGCAGAGACCGTGTGGAATTATTTTATTACTACTATAAATCCCAAGTAATTAGTTTTATTTACAGATCATGCCACCAATATGTAGAAACAGATCAAGAAAATGATGAATTGTATCACTGAAAACCTCAGAACAAAAAAGGGTACTAAAGATTAGTTTTAAAATCATATAACATACTTAGAATAGACATTATTGACAAAAATAATTGTAAAAAAATTATACAAAAAATTAATGATTAAGCAAAATATACAAGCACTTTGCTACATGATCACAAATACATGTCTGGGTCAGCTACAGGGTGTCTCAAAATATTCAATACACATTCCATATTTGTTTAATGGAAATGGATAAAGTAAATACAATATCAAATGTAAAATGATATGGGCTGTAGGTAGCAAATGATATCAAATAAATATTAATTTGATTTTGATTCAGCATTCTGAGACCCTCTGTATTACAATGTCTTATACATGCACCCATAATTCAAACTTTTCCCGAACTGTTCTCATAAATGTTTAAGGTAAAATTAAAACCACATTTGTGAGATAATCTGAGAAAACCTCCTACACATCACAACCTACATGTTACTCATTATGTGTCTGAAAAGTGTTATGTGATAATACTCTTGAAGTATGCAGCAAGCAATCAGTCTCTGTTACAAGATCCATAGCATATCTCTTGTATTCTACAATATTGTGAACTGGTGTTTTGTATTGTGTAAGAGACTAGTAAGGATAGAACACTTTTCGTTTGTCTCATAATACATCTTGTAACCAGAGATATCACTCATTGGTGTTCAAAAAATCTGAAATACTTCGCAAGTATGTGAGAAACCAAAATTGCCTAGATACCTTTGTACACGAAACAACCAATAAAAAAAATCCAAATTTAGGCTTGAACTTATTGAAAAATTCTGAATTCAGAATTTATTCTGAAATGTGGCATCTCTGTGTAACTCCCGTATTTATGGATTATGGGACATTTGAAAATGGTCTATTGATTAAGACCAAATCACTGCATATAAATATTTTTGTACATTAACCCTTCATGATTTTACAGGGCTGTGAGTGAATGTTTGAAAAAAATCTGAAAATAGTTACTAAATGCCAAAAACAGGCTAAAAATACCCCCCCCCCAAAAAAAAGCTGAAATTATGTCTCTTTTGAAGGCATGAAAAATCTGAAATCAGATTAAAATCTGAACTCTCACACACCTGACTTTGGTATTATTTTTGGGTAATCTTGTTGCTACCACAAATTGATTTCCCCATATGGTCATATTGATTTATGTGTGTTAATCGGCTGCTTGCTGCAAACTTTAAGATTTATAGAGTATATGAAATAAGTAGCATGTAGGTTTTACCAGGTGATGCTAGTTTCCCAGTGACTGGAAACCTGTAACACATGTCAGCTTGAACAAGTGGTTTTAAGAAAACTGTATATTTAATTAAGACAGTTTCAACCAAATACAAATATTTTGGTCGAAAAAATTCCAAAAATGGTCAAAGTCAGAAAAGTTAGCTCAACTTAATAATGTTTACGGGAAATACAATACTGCTTTATACATTTCCTGGTTGAAGTTCATCGATTTCATCTTCATAATAACTATATTTCATTGATTCCAATATATTATTGTCATCACATATAATTCTACATGGTGGAAATTTCATCAAAATGTTAAAAATATATTTTCACATATTTACATAAAATTATTAATAGCTATACATATACAATAATTGCATAAAAATTTACATTTATAATTCTATCCATTTCTTTTATTACTAGTGTTGAATCATACAATGTACGATATTGTCTCCAAAAAGTGCACCATTGCGGGGATAAGGAACTTTTTGGAATTAATCCGTAACTTGAAATTCTGATTTGTAGCAGTCTTACCTCAAAGGATTTTTGGCTTTGCACCAAATGATAACATTACTTTAGAAAGCAGGTCATATGTATACATACTATTTAATCTCTGGTTAAGTTACATCATTCATGCTAAAATAACAACTTTTTGTCATTACAGTAGGCTCTACCGTATGTAAATTCAATTCAGAACTCGATTACCAATTCATTTATCGTTTTCTGTTCATAGTAACAAAGCTAAAAAAACAACCATATAGTTCACAAATGGCACCTTTTACCATCGATTACAAAAACATTTGTAGTCAATTCATGTAAATTTCATTGGGTACAAAATAGCACTTTTGAGTCCTTAGTTTAGTACAGATAACTATAATAGTACTGCCTAAATAAGCATCACAGTTTTAAATTTCCATGATGCTTCAAAATGGTGGTGTTAGGAACCTTTAACTATCTAACAAACACATAGTGCATGAATGAATGACCTTTGCCCGGGACCTCTGACCATATCAGAATCACCTTCTCTAGTTCCATTTATGTTACAAAATGGTCGCATATCGAAAGTCTGCATCCGCTTTATGCGTTAATTTCCCCCATACATAACAAACTTGATTTCTATTGATGAGATTAATCATGTAGAATATAAATAGAAAGTTGGGTGCAAATGATGAGGTGGGTCTTTTGTGACATTAAGTGGTTTAACCTTTGTATTTACTTGGACATGCACTGTACACTTGTTAGATAGTTATGGACCCACTCCTCTTTCTTTAAAGCTTCAGAAATCAATTTCAGTTCTATTATAAAGTACTGAAAACCCCTGGTATAAGATTTTCTTAACTATATTTTCTATAAGTACACCCAAATGTTCACGCTGATAAGGATTAACATGAAGCCATGTTTTCTGGTTGGTTTTTGAAGACCTTCTTAAAAATCTGCTTTCTCAAAGCTAGTTGAATATAGACTTGCTGCAAGTCTTTGAATAACAACTTTCACTTCTGCTGTCCTTTTTTATTATCATAGTCTAAAAAGTTTGGAAAAACACTGTCAAAAGTTATCTATTTTTCTTTTTGCATTTAACCTTTTCCTCACTTTTTCTAAATTAAGTTTTTGAATGAATAATGTTAAAATGTACACATCCAATATGTGTCTGATCACAGGTGTCTGGTTATCCAGCCTAGATCTAGCATCATACCAGTGTCAGTGATAACATTGAATCATAGATTGAATTGTTCCTAGAGAAAAAAAATGTGTCATAGATAGGCCTATAAAATTTATAAATTACATGCTCTGTTTTTGTGCTATTTCCAACCCAAGCCACAAGATTAAAAAGACATGTGTTTATATCCCCTAAAGCAAGATGGTCAAGCTCCAATGTCACCACACAGACCACCATCACAATTTCACAATGTTAACATGACTATTTGGAACAATTTATTTACTTTAAAAATAGTTCCAGTAAATGTTACAGAAGATTTATATGTGTTCACACCTTGAAAAATAATGGATCATCCCATTTCACTTCACCCCAATATGCAATACTCAATGCATGTCTGTGGCAATGCAAGTATTGAACATGTGCTTGTAATATGACCTACTTGCAGTGACCATTTGAATTGACCAATCATATGATTCTGCTTCAGAATTATGAAGCAGAGATTAGCTTTGTGCCAAGGCTGTGCTGAGGGTAGGAAAAAATGTGATCAGGCTAATAATAGACCATGTCTGCAGATGCCAGGGTATATACCAATAGGCATACAGTTGCACCCAGTTATTAGCTTGGAATAAGAATTGGGTTCATTTAGTCTTGTGTGTTATTTTGCTTAAAAATGCCAGCACAGCCTTGAACCAAGGCTAGTTGAAAAATGCTGTTGGTAATCATCATATTAATTTTAACAAATATTAATCTTGCAACTTTCTTTGTTATTATTGTAACAATCATCGGGAAGCAGCTGTGCACCCGCATACAGAATAACCAGGTGTTCACATTCTGTCTGAAGGACTACTTTATCTGTTCACTTCTCAGAAATCCATAGTCATCGAATGCATTTTGTCATTCGAACAATGCACAGTGGTGTGTGGCCAAACCAGATATCATGGATGTTATGAGGCTCTCCATTGTGATGCCATATTGAAAAATCATGACCAACACCCCTCGATGCATTGAAACAATCTTGACTAACACTCATTGCAGAAGTTGTATAATCAGTCCAAAAATTAAAAAAAATTGTTTGTTTGGCCATACATAGTTGCCCTTTAAGAAACATCTTTTATTTTTGGCTTCATCACAGTGCTTGGTAACAGAATAAGTTGAAGAAAACAATCTGATGTGGTCATTTCGTTGGATACTATACATGGTTCTAAAATGGCACCAAATAGCTACAGATTGACATATCTGTAGCCGGTGTGGCATAATAAGATCGATAACCTGTAGACAAAGTGGTCATTCTGTTTTCTATCCAGTGCCTGATACTGAATCGCAGAAGAATTGACAATCCGTAGCTGATGTGCCAAAAAAATACAATCTATAGCCGATGTGGTCATTTTTGTTTTACTATCCTGTGCTTGTGCCAGCTGATGAATTGCCAATCTTTGTTAAAGTGGAAAAAGATTTGGCAATCTGTAGCTGTTAAGGTCATTTCGTTTCCTATCCAGTGCTACTTACTGAATTGGCCAAAGAATCGTCAATCTATAGTTGATGAAGCCGAAGATTTGACAACCTGTAGAGGGCTTGGTCATTTAGTTTTCTATCCCGTCTTCTTACTGAATCGGACGCAGAATTGACAATCTTTTGCTCATGTGGCCGAAGAATTGACAATCTTTAGACGACTTGGTCAATTAGTTTTCTATCC
>JXSR01S012472.1:12424-30406 GCA_000969725.1 Ophiothrix spiculata | reverse complement strand
GAAATTCCATCGCTTGAACACATAATCTTCAAATTACGTTTGCGAGTTTCATATTTGCGTACGAGCCATTTTTTCGAGGTGAGGCGATACTTTTTTGGGAGTCTGTACGAAACTGAACCTGGGTGCAAACCTTTACCAACTCGCTGAATCACCATTATTTGCTTTAAACACTAAACACAAAGGCCCGTATTCCAGAAAGATGTTTAACTAAACCATTGTTTAACTGAGCATCAACTGTCCAGGAATGATACGTATCATTGCAGCTTTCAAGCCGAACAGTTCAATGAGTCGTGCTGTTGACGAAATATAAAACCTTGATTTAGGTAAACACCTTTCTGGAATACGGGCCATATATGTCTTTTTTTATCATGGTAATTTAAATCAATCTTGATTTCTCATTTCAGCATAAACCATGAATTCGTTCGGTAGAACAACTGTACTTTACCATGGGTTTAATACGCCATGTTTATATCCAGCGCTGTGTTTAGATCCAGGGCTGTGATTATCCAAGATTTTAAGGTATAAGATTTTAACCTCAGTTTGCCGCGGTTGGCGCTAGATTCAAAACACATGAGTGGAGGGAAATTCCCTAAATTCAGAACAACTTGCAGATTGGCACCAACATTCCGGCTCCTAATTGTGCTTCAAACCCACAGTTACCTAAATGTGTGAAAATTTGGCGGTGCCAAACAATACATAAGAAAAACGCTCCAAAGATGCGCTCACAAATGGCGAATACATGGCGAATTGAACTATACCAAAAATTTAAACGAAATCTTGAATCCACTCAAAAAATGTATCTGAGCAAGTATTATGTACAAGTAACTGATCCAAAAACAAAAACAATTTTGTGAAGTTTTCTTCTTTCACCACTTAAAAGTTTCCAAAAATGTGTAATGCAAACATGATCAAAAGATTCATCATGAAATCAAAACTATTAAACATCATTCATTTTAGAAAAAAATCCAAAAGCTAATTTGGTGCAATTTTGGTCAAAAATCTCAAAATGCCAAAGTGGGGTAAATTTGGGTTAAACTAATCACTTTCTTTCCAATAAAATAAAAAATCATAACACACCAGTCAAGTCAAACATCATTCAGCTGGACTCTATGCACAAAACCACACAATATTTAGTGACCAAAACTGTGCCTGTAGTGCCAAGTGAGACACTACAAGATGAATTTTAGAATCTAAAACAAACAACTTATCAGGTCAATCTGAATGCATTTGCATAATGCGTATGAACTGTGCACACAATATGAACCATTGAATCCTAATATGCAACAACTTAGTCAAGCACTAAAATTTTAGGATAAAAAAATACAAAAGAAATATGGAAGGAAAATTTGAAATTGGCTTCATATTCACGGGAAATTTGACATTTTTTGCAAATTTGATTCTTGTGTGAGTATGACCAAACATAAAAAATTCAAAAACTTAAACTTAAAGGTACTTTGTACCCCCTGTTCATGTCATGAATGTACGTGCAATGCATCGTGATAGTAATGTTGTTGATTCCAAATTTTGTTTGTAACATGCGTAGGCCTTCAGAGTCCAATTTACAAGTCAAGTTTATTTTTAGGGTTAGACTTGTCTTGCAGATCCGGTCCAAACCAGATCATGGGTTTTGGAAGATTCATTCTTCTGTGTTACTGGTTGCGAGGTTTCCACTGTTGGTGACGTTGTGACGTTGTGTCATTGTGTGAAGTCACAACAGTTGCTGGTGCCTCGTCACACTCCAGAATAGTGATCAGCTTGCTGAAAGGACGAATGAACATCCCTGTCTTGGTTCTCACTTTCACCACGCGGACTCGTCCTCCAGAATCAGGCATCGTCTGTTCTACCTTGCCCGTTGGCCATGAACCTCTTGGTTGAGAGTTGTCAACAATGAGAACGACATCTCCTACTTTGACATTTGATACTGCCTTTCCCCTTTTCGGTCTCTCCTGCAAATGCAGTTGATACTCTTTAATCCAACAAAAACAAAAATCCAAAACATATCGGACAAGTACAGTACGGCGATTTCCATCGCCGTCTCAGGTACTGATCTTAGGAGGTGGAGAGTGCCGATGGTAATACTGGTTATCCCTTCATCACTAGCAAGTGGTTTGGGGTCAAAGCTTCAATGCTATGTGAATCTTCTGAAGCCCTGTTGAGTGGTCTACCATTAACAACAACTACTTCACACATCATGGTAGTAAGTACCTGTTCTTTGATGACTGAATTCAACACCTTCCTGACTGTACGAATTTGTCGCTCCTATACACCACCGAAATGACTTCTGGCTGGTTGATTGAACGTCCAGGTTACTCCCTTCTGCAAGCCAGCTTGATCATGTTGATGGATCTTGGATTGATTCCACTGGACGATTTCAGCACGGAGCTCTTTCTGTGCTGAGACTAAGTTGCTGCCGTTGTCCGATCTTATTTCTAGCTAACAAACCTCCTGATGGCATTTATACAGGAGTCTGTATTTAGTGAATCACCTACTTCTAAATGTATGGCTCTTGTAGTGAGGCAAGTAACCATAATGCCGTACCTCTTCACCATGGATCATTCAACTTTCACCTCAAATGGTCCGAAATAGTTAACTCCCACCTTAGTGAAAGGGGAATCGTCTGAAGTAACTCGATCAGCGGGTAAGTCAGCCATTTGTGACTATCAGTTGGTAAGTCAGCCATTTTTGACTTTCAGTTTTTCTGTACTGTTTCCTGCATACCATACATCTGCCAATGATGGATATACACATTGCATTCGCACTTGCTGTCCAGTACTCCTGACGGAATTGTGCCAGCATGTAATTTCTACCAACGTGTCCCTTACTTTCGTGGATGTCTTGCAGAATAAGATAGGTAACAGGATAGTTTTTTGGCAGTATACTAGGGTGCTTAGAATCTTCAGGCATTGCAGCTTTGTTGAGCCGCCCTCCAACCCGCAATACTTTGGAACACGCTCATTTCTTTCTAGTACTGCAATTACCTTGGCAAATGTGGAACGCTGGACGTACTGTATGATAGCAGTTTCAGACTCCTTGAGATCTGTGTGAGTAAGCTCACTGAGCAGCAGCCTATGTTTCACCTTCAGCAGCCATGCTGCTGCTCTTTTTAGCCTGTACCTGCTTGAGTAGTATTGAAGCAATCTGTCCAGAGCTGGCTTAAACTCATTCACCTGTGAACTGCTATCTTCTTTACCTCAGGATCATCATCACTGGGTTCATTGTTGGGATGGTGTGGCTCTTCTTTAGGCCACTCGGCTTGTTGTCTAGTTAGGAATGAAGGTCCATGGACCCACCTGTCATTCTTGAGGAATTTTTCAACTGTAAGCCCTCGGGAGCACTAATCGGCTGGATTGATGTGTTCACATACATCAATTGGTTTGGTTCTGAACCATCTCTGATAATGGCAAGGCGATTAGCCACAAAGGTTTTGAACCTCTTAGTGTCACTTCGGATGTACTGTAGGACTGTTGTACTCTCAGTACAGAAGTGGGTGTTGTAAAAGTGAAACTGCAGCTCCTTGTGCATCTGATGGTTGACCTTTACAGCTATTGTTGCTGCTGCCAATTCTAATCAGGGTATAGACACCTGTTTTAGCGGTGCTACACGACTCTTGCTCATGATTAGCGTACAATGTATGTTACCATCCTGGTTTCTGAACCTCAAGTACGATGCAACTCCATAGCCCAGCTCACTTGTATCACTGAATGATGTAGTTGCACTTCAACTGGCCTTCCAAACATTTCGAGCACAAAACATCTAGGTATTGTGAACCTTGCTATTTCTGGAATTCTCTTCAGCCACTGTTCCCACTGGAGTCTACAATTTTCTTCAACCAATGATAGCTGCATCCTGCATAAATATTGAAGGATCCTTTTTGCAGGTAGTATAACTGGTGCCACGAAACCAAGCGGTCATAGATAGAGTTTGCTATTGACAAAATGCCACGCCTGTTTGCTGGCTTGTCCTTCAACTGCACCTGGACTCTGAATTGATCCGTTTCCGGACACCAGAGAACTCCTAGAGTTCTTTCTATGGGGATTAAATCCTGGAAATCCAATGTATTTAATCCATTGGCCCTGTCCTCCTCTGGGATGGACTCAATGACAGTGTGACTGTTTGATATCCATTTTGTGAGCCTAAATCCTCCTCTGTGACATGCTTCGCGCAAACCTGTAGCCAACTGGACTGCTTGATCTTCGGGTCACGTCAAGAAAAAATATCGCGTCCAAGTCTATAAATAAATATTGATCGCCAGATCGAAATATTAAATTGCTCATTAAAAGCACATTTGCATAGGATCTATTAAGTACTGGCTGAATATTTTAATACAATCTGAAGCGACCTATCGTCTTGACCTTTCTAAAGCATTTATGCAAATAAGAAAAGAACGTTATGCAAACAAACAAACGAAACAAGAATATGCATTCATACTAGTTCAAAAAACAACTCAATATTCAAAGTCACCTCGTTTTAAGATACATCATGAAATGTTTAAACCACATTGACTTAATCAGATTGAATGGTATTCAATTTCAATTTCAGCGGAATATTTCCTAAATGAGAACATTCCTGTTATAATAAAGGAAGTATTATGTTAGCCGCCTAAATGAAGACGCAGGAAGACAAGTATTGACTTTCAATATGCAATAACAAGTAATTTGTATGAGTGAAAAGTTAAGAATGTATACATTGCAGATTAATTTCAAATAAGATCCTTAAGGATAATGATAGATATCGTATAACTGACATATGAGTATTTTAGTCACATATTATTAATGGACATCATCTTAAACATCTGTACATCAAACACTCTTTTAAAAGTGGTTTGATTCAGTCTTCTCAAAATTATCACATAGATTAGGGTTTTCTTTGCCCCATCTATAAACATAAAGGGACTTAAACACTGATGTCAATCGTGACCTTCAAACCAAGTCGGTTCTGGATGTATACAACTAGAACAACACTGTCAGACCTCCTGATGTGCTCCTCATGTCGTTGTTTGCTATGTGGAAATTCAAAATAATTGATGCCATGGGTCACGTGAATAGTTTGGACCAGATGACAGAGAAATTCATTTTGATGCTCAAAAATGTCACAAAGATTACCAAAAAGATGCTCAAAAATGTCAAAAATGTTACCAAACGTTACTTAGTAAAACAAATGCATTTAAAGAAATCCTGACGATCGATTTGTAATGTGATGTAAATTATTGGTAAATATGTTACCCATCAACTGTAAAAATCACAATACAAAATTCGCTAACACGTCAGAGAATTTTTACTTTGAAGTAATTAGAGCAAAACATATTTCTGTGCGATGTCACAAATATTACTGAACGTCACATGAACTCTATTCAGGATTCCTAAACATCTACACGTCTAAATCCCACCAGTGAGCACTATAAGCAACAAAATGAAACATTTTTTTTTATTTCAATCAAAATATTATCCTTTTTTATTGACAATATATAAGTTAGTTTTTCAGTCATACGTTTGTTACTTGCTACGTGAGAAGTATTTCCCATCCAGAAATTGAGTTTTTCTATCCGTGTATAAATGAGTACATATTTTAGTTCAAGAGTGTCACAAAAAAGTTACACCAAAATGTCAAAAACGTTACCAAACGTTACATTGTAAAACTTACAATGCATTAAAAGAAATCCTGGCGATAAAATGTCCCACCATTGTTATAATTTTTTGTCAAATAATATTTACATTTATATTTATATTATGTTACCCATACATTACAGATGAAAAGCACAATACAAAATTCGTTAACACTTAATAGTTTCTTTCATGTGAATTCGATGTCCTCGATTTCAAAACTCAAGTTTCCACTGGCGAGCCACTTTCATACTTTTGCTTTGTTTCAGATGTAAACCTGATGATGCCAGCAATTGTCGAAAAAATTTGTAGTAGGTAGAATAGTAGATTAGAACCGTGTTGGCTCCATTGAACTATATAAACTTAAACAGTTGGTTTTGTTTACAGAAATTACAATAAACTGCCAACATTAGTTTTCTTAAAATGTTCAGCTTCGTGGATTTCGATGTACTAGTAGCATACCAAAACTGTTATGTTTACTAAAATTATATCATTTTTTTTGTTTTAGGGCAACTAGTATAAACTGAACGCAGTTTTATAATGAAATCAGAGTATGCCAATTGCTGAACATTTCTCGCCTATACATATCTTGGTTTTAAAATCTAGTATTTAACTATCAAAGATATGTTGTTGTCCTCTGTTTTTTTTAAAATGACATTCTATCCAAGCTGGTCAATCATTAAACATTAAAGTTGCTTTACGCTGTTAAAAATGACCCTTAAAAACCCCGGGTGATTTTACTTTTTAATTGCATCTGGAATTCACAAACGGTTCTGAAATGTTAAATGACTGTGATAGAATTTTTAATTTTCAGAGCTACACTTTGTTCTGGAATTCGGCCCATGATTCTTTTCGCCCAATTTCATATAATTCTTCCAATTTACATAAATATCTCTGTATTTTATTTGAACAAATAGCAGTCGTATGGCAAACCAAAGGCAATGTGGGTAAAATAGTATCCAGTGATCATATTCACAGTAGAAATATAACCTAACTGACCAGAAGGGACATTCTGTATGGCGGATTTTAGGTGATTTCAAAATAAAATTTTTCGAGATTATAACTGACTAGAAAAGTAGAATTAAAAAAAAAAAAAGTTCACCTTGACTCAAACCCGGTACCTCTTGCTTCCCAAACCGCGTATTCGGTTAGCAGACAACCGCTGAGTCGCTACCCGGGCAGCCATTTGGTCACCGTGTGTCGTAACGTATTTGGAGTTTTAAGATTTGGACTCATTTTAAGATAATGAGAATCTGTGAGATTATGGTCAGTTAAGGTTAAATCCGTTGTTCTTGTGATATCGTCCGCTCATTTATAGTAACTCCAAATATATCAATATGTTTTGCTTTGCAAAGTAACTTGTATAACTAACGCACCTGTAGTAGTGTTGCAAATTTCTACCAGTGTGATTCCTCCAGGCAATCAGGTTGACAAATCCAGTATAGAATCACTGTAAACCAGGTGTAACATTTGTATAATAAACCTTGTAACCAATCGATGGGGAATACTGCCTTATGGTATATCTTCTCTTAACTAGGTCAAACAGTTTCTTACTATTAAACAAAACATCATACTATACAGAGATCTGTGCGATAAACAGAAACCAAATAGAGCAAGCAAATAGGTTACCGAAGATTTTGCACTTCCAAATGATACACCCGCCAAGCAAACAGCAAAACCGTAAAGTCAAACGACAAGGATGCGAAGCAGAGATCGTTGATCGGAGAACTTACTAAAATAAACGCCTACTAAAATAAAACTTTGAGGCTTTTAGCTTTAAAAATAGTATATAAAGGTAGAAATGCACAAATATCAAGTGCAGTGCACTATAATTTCATTTTAGAAACTCCATCACATCAGAATTGATGAGATTGTTTACTTTATCTGTAATCTTATGTCTGCGTCTGTTATGGGACCCAATGATTTTTAATTTTAGGTCCAATCAAAAATTTGACTCTAACCCATGACCCGACTCTAACCCACTAGCCATGACCCGACCCTTACCCTAAACATTTTGGACGGGACATTTAAGTGCCACTATATAAGACAATGTTTAGAATTACATGAACAGGACCAATTTGAGAATTTTGAAGTAATAGAGTTAGGAAACTATTTCCTCAATTCTATATTCATCTCATACAGGCTATATGTTCAACCAACGACCATCTGGATAAATGCTATTTTGTTAAATCTGAAGTGCCTTCTCTGTTTTACCTTCCAAAGCATTGCTATTCAATGAGAATAAGCAACGAAAGTAATCAACGCAAAATCGTTTAAACATGTTTATACCTAATCTGGCACACCGAAAGACATTTAGCTGAAACTGGTTTAAACCATTCAAAAATGATCAGTCAGAAAATGAAATCACAACATGAAAGTGACAAATATATACGATTTCAGTAACCATCATTTATCGTTTTAAAAGAATTTCAGAAAGTTTTCTGGCCTTTCGAAGAAATAGGTCGCACTTAATGGTCTATACAAAATTGTCAACGAGCCCAGGGATTGCAAAAATAATCCTCCTCTATAAGGTATTCCATTTGTTCCCTATGAAAACGCTTAAGCTTATATACATTTTTCGTCGACTGCATCCAGCTGTGTGATTGATTAGCATCTTATTTGTATACAGTTCTAAAGCCACACCTGCAGGTAGCGTGTTTTTAAAGTTTTTGCAATCTATTTTCAAAGCTTTTCACCAATGAATAAATTTATCACTATCCAAATAACCGTTGTGGAGGTGGAGATGCTAGTTTAGTTAAGTATGTTAAGTATTTCACATAACGGGTATTTTTATTTAGCAATTATTGACATTTGGAGTTTTAGTAAAGATTCATGATAACCAAATGTTGTTCGTTGGTGGCTAATGCAAATATATAAAAATGTATTCGATTGACAAAGTACATGTATTAATATATACATAAACATCATTTTAAGTTGGACAGCACTTGTTTCGGGTTGTAAAAGAGATCAAGCAAACACCAATAGATGGTCACGACTTTGAAATAATGATAATAATATCGACCTTATGTTCACCCAAAATAATTAATATAACAAGAACAATGACAGGGATATAGCTGAGACTATTTGAATGATACTCAATTTCAGATGAATCTTACGTAATTTAGAAAAGAAAGGGAGAATTCCTTTCAAATTCAAATAAGTAAATGTTGGCCCCTAATCGAAGACGCAGTTCAGGATTGACCTTCTATTCACTCTTAGCATGCAATTGCATCTTGTTTATGTAAATAAACGTGTATGTTGAAGATACTGTTTTCTTTCTTATTTAAATCAAATGCTCTTTTGATCTGCGGATATTACACCATTTTACTGAGATACCAAATATCCATTTGCAATTTGTTTGTTATTGCATTGAGATATATTATACCATGTTATATATAACTTAAATTTCAAAGTTGAGACAATATACTTTTCACGGTAAATGAACTTAATCTTATTTTTCTCATGAAAACCTACAACAATGTTCACTGTGCTCGAATTATAAACTCTAATTTCCACAGGCAAGCTATGATATTTGAGTTTTACTACATGGCAACTTTTTACCTATTATGAATTAGCTTTGCAAGAATGTACATGTAGTCAACTCAATATTCAAAGTCACCTCGTTTTAAGATACATTATAAAATGTTTCAACCACATTGACTTAATCAGGTTGAATGGTATTCAATTTCAATTTCAGCGGAACCTTTCCTAAATGAGAACATTCCTGTTATAATAAAGGAAGTATTATGTTAGCCGCCTAAATGAAGACGCAGGAAGACAAGTATTGACTTTCAATATGCAATAACAAGTAATTGATATGAGTGAAATGTAAGAATGTATACATTGCAGATGAATTTCAAATAAGATCCTTAAGGATAATGATAGATATCGTATAACTGATCTCATATTATTAATGGACATCATCTGAAACATCGGTACGTCAAACACTCTTTTAAAAGTGGTTTGATTCGATCTTCTCAAAATTATCACATAGATTACAGTTTTATTTTCTATAAACATGAAGGGACTTAAACACTGATGTCAATCGTGGCCTTCAAACCAAGTGGGTTCTGGATGTATACAACTAAACCAACACTGTCAGACCTTCTGATGTGCTCTCATTTCATTGCTTGCTATTTGGGAATTCAAAATAATTGATGCCATGGGTCATGTGAATAGTTTGGACCAGTTGACAGAGAAATTCATCCGATTATGTCATCAATTTGAAAGTGAACTTTATATCACTATGGAATATCAAGTGGCCTGTTCAGAAAATGACCGAGCAAAATTCGGCCTAATTTGCAGTTTCAAAATGGCAATTTTGTATATATACATATTTGGAGCCTGAAATTAATTACTAACTGTTTTGTTGTACTATTAAGAAGTTCATTGAGTGAAATTGCATTATTCACCTACGTCATCTGCTTTGGGCTTAACTTATGATAAATATTCATATCACATGAACATTCGTATTATATAGGATAAAAAATGAATATGCCACTACAAAAAATACCCGATAGCTCATTTCTGTAAAATATAAATGCATACAAATCTCTGAAAATGCTTTATGTCTAAAAAAGTCAACACCATGGTCAAATGTTACACTATGATTGGGATATAGACATGGGAATGCTTTTTAGTGATGTGGAAAGGGAGCTATTGGAGTTGGGTTTTTTCTTGTACTCGTATTCAATTGACAACATCTATGTTTTAAATTGTTTCTTTATGTCTTTTGTTTTTAATGTTAACAACATTTTATACTACCCTTTTTGTTACCATGTGATGGCCTTGGTGAAACAATTTAACAATTTCAAGATACAGTGGCATAAATATGACCAGCGAATATTGATATTAATATCTCGTTTAGTTGTACGCCTTCACGACGAAATAATCATCAATGACATCAAAAAACATTTGTCTTGTCCGGAAATATCATATGACTGTTCCATAGAAAACGAAACATTTTTTGACGTCAAGCAAAAATTCAGCTTTTTATTTGACCATATAACCCGGGGAGGGGGGGTCTTCAAAAATTGTACGGGTATGTGCCAGTAGGACTTTAAAAAACTCTCTATCCCTATTTTTGGCTAAAACCCCACCCACCAACATACCAGTTTTGATTGAAAAGCACTCATTTTTAGTCAAATCGGGTGCTTTTTTGCAAATTTTTCCCACAAGCACCCTATTTTTATAAATTTGAGACAAAAAAACCAACAACACCCGATCACTGTACCATATCTTTGAAAAACACAACCAAAAGGCAGGCACATATACATATACCTTGTCAAAGTAAGTACCACCCCCACCGCCCCCGCGGGCCATATAAGTGTATTTTTCAGTCATGCGTTTTTTACTTGGTACGTAAGTAACTTTCTACAGGATTCCTAAACAACTACACGTCTTGACCCCACCAGTGAGCACTATTATTAACAAAATGAAACATTTGTTGACCTTTTTTATTGACCATATAAGTTTATTTTTCAGTCATACGTTTGTTACTTGTTACGTGAGAATTATCCAGAAATTGAGTTTTTCTATCCGCGTATAAATAAGTACATAATTTTAATTCAAGAGGGGTACAAAAAAGTTACACCAGAATGTCAAAAAACGTTACCGAACGTTTCCATGTAAAACTTACAATGCATTTAAAGAAATCCTGGCGATAAAATGTCCCAACATTGTTATAATTTTTTGTCAAATAATATTTACATTTATATTTATATTATGTTACCCATATATACATCACAGATGAAAAGCACAATACAAAATTCGTTTAACATTTAATAGTTTTCACATGGAAACCTTCAATCTTGTGAATTCGATGTCCTCGATTTCAGAACTCAAGTTACTTTCATACTTCAATATTCTTGCGGGACAACCTTTTACCTATCAAGTTGAAGTAGTTATATACTTTCACGGATTTTGAAAGTGGTTTGTTGAATATGTAGGAACATTGTTGTTTGTTCTGGAGCAAAGGATCAGGAATGTGACGAATGGAGGTCAATATAAACTGACAGGCATCAGATCACACCTGAAGGCACGTCTAAAAGACGACTGGACCTAACCAAATGGCCGCCATATCAAATATACCATCGAGTGTATTATTTTATTTTGGTAAAACAAGGAACGTCATCACAAATTATAATCATTTTTTAAGTTTATATGAAAACGTTAAATACTTCGACCATATCACCAAGGCGCTAAATGAGGTGTTTTTAACGCATCTTTTAAACTTTAACAGTTGTTTTCTTTTATACAGATATAACTATAAACTGACAACATTTGTTTTCTTATAATGTTCAGCTTCTGTTAATTTTCTTGGATTTCGGTGTAGCTTACCAAAACTGCTATTTTTACTACAAATATATCATTTTTTGTGATTTAGGGCAATTATTATAAACTGAACGCAGTTTTATAATGAAATCAGAGTATGCCAATTGCTGAACATTTCTCGCCTAAACATATCTTGGTTTAAAATCTAGTATTTAACTATCAAAGATATGAAGTTGTCCTTTGTTATATTTTAAATCAAAATGGCATTCTGTCCATGCAGGTCAATCATTAAAGTTGCTTTACGCTGTTAAAAATGACCATTAGTCCTGAAATGTTGAATGACTGTGATGGAATTTCTACTACTTTTAATTATCAGAGCTACACTTAGTTCTGGAATTCGGCCCATGACTGTTTTCGGAAAATATCTTATACTAAGTAATTGTCCAAGTTACATAAATACCTCTGGATTTTATCTGAAAAAATAGCAGTCGTATGGCAAACCAAATGCAGTGTGGGTAAAATAGTATCCAGCAATCATAGTCACAGTAGACATTTACCCTAACTAACCAGAAGGGAAAATCTGTATGGCGAATTTTAGGTGATTTAAAAATAATTTTTTCGAGATTATAACTGATTAGAAAAGTAGAATTAAAAAATTGTTAAATGGGTTTAAGTTCACCTTGACTTGAACCCTGTACCTCTTGCTTCCCAAACCACGTATTCCGTTAGCAGCCAACAGCTGAGTTGCTACCCGGGCAGCCATTTGGTCACCGCGTCGGTAACGTATTTGGACTTGACGCATTTCAAGATAATGAGATTCTGTGAGATTATGGTCAGTTAAGGTTAAATCCGTTGTTCTTGTGATATCTCCCCTCATTTACACTTATCCAAAATATATCAATATGTTTTGCTTTGCATAGTAACTTATATAACTAACGCACCTGTAGCTGTGTTGCAAATTTCTACCAGTGTGATTCCTCCAGGCAATCAGGTTGACAAATCCAGTATAGAATCACTGCAAACCAAGTGTAAAATCTGTATAATAAACCTGGTAACCAATCGATGGGGAATACTGCGCATGCCTTATGGCATATCTTCTCTTAACTAGGTCAAACAGGTTCTTGCTAATAAAACATCATACTATACAGAGATCTGTGCGATAAACAGATACCAAATGGAGCAAGCAAATATGTAACCTTTTTTGCCAACTAAAATAAAACTTTGAGGCTTTTAGGTTATAAATAAAAGAAGTATAAAAAAGGTAGAAATGCACAAATATCAAGTACAGTGCACCATAATTTCATTTTAGAAACTCTATCACATCAGAATTAACGAGATTGTTTACTTTATCTGTAATCTTGAAACCCAATGATTTTCAATTTTAGGTCCAATCAAAACTTTGACTCTAACCCATGACCAGACTCTAACCCACTAACCATGACCCGACCCTAACCCTAAACATTTTGGACGGGACATTTAAGTGCCATTATAAGACAATGTTGAAAATTACATGAACAGGACCAATTTGAGAATTTTGAAGTAATAGAGTTAGGAAACCATTTCCTCAATTCTATATTCATCTTATACAGGCTATGTTCAACCAACGACCACCTGGATAAATGCTATTTTGTAAATCTGGCGTGGCTTCTCTGTTTTACCTTCCAAAACATTGCTATTCAATGAGAATAAGCAACGGAAGTAATCAAAGCTCATAAAACATGTTCAACGAAGAACGCAAAATCGTTTAAACATGTAAAAACCTAATCTGGCACACCAAAAGACATTTAGCTGAAACTGGTTTAAAACCATTCAAAAATGATCAGTCAGCAAATGAAATCACAACATGAAAGTGACAAATATATACGATTTCAGTAACCATCATTTATCGTGTTAAAAGAATTTTAGAAAGTTTTCTAGCCTTTGGAAGAAATAGGTCGCACTTAATGGTCTATACAAAATCGTCAAAAAAGCCCAGGGATTGCAAAAATAATCCTCCTCTATAAGGTATTCCATTTGTTCCGTATGAAAACGCTTAAGCTTATAAACATTTTTCGTCGACTGCATCCAGCTGTTTGATTGATTAGCATCTTATTTGTATACAGTTCTAAAGCCACACCTGCAGGTAGCGTGTTTCTAAAGTATTGCAATCTATTTTCAAAGCTTTTCAGCAATGAATAAATTTGGGTGGAGATGCCAGTTTTGTTAAGTGTGTTAAGTATTTCACATAACCGATATTCTGATTTAATGCAATTATTAACATTTGGAGTTTTAATAAAGATTCATGATAACCAAATGTTGATCGTTAGTGGCTAATGCAAACATATAAAAATGTGTTTGTTTGACCCAAGTTTTAATAAGGTGAGCACTATACATATGGAAATCATTAAAGCAATACTATAAGATTTTGATCAAAAATGGTTTAGAATGCAAACAGCATAAAATGGAGGAATGTGACTATCTAAAAGCGTTTTCAAGTGTATTTTGTGAAAAAAAATGTTTTGCCGCCAAATAATGGATAAAAAGTATATGCAGGCTTTCCTATACTAATACATGTGGATTTAAATTCGGGATCCCGAATTTAATTCAACAAATATCCATAACAGAAAAAGTAAGCATCTTTGAGCCAAATCGTTTGGAGGGTATTCATATCTACCAAAAACAAACACAATAAGCCCCCCAAAAAATCATGGGTGACAAGGGGCGCTTCAGTCTTAACATTTTATAGTATTGCTTTAAGTTGGACAACACTAATTTGTTTCAGGTTGTAAAAAGATCAAGCAAACACCAATCGATGGTCACGACTATGTTATAATGATAATAATATCGATCTTATGTCCAAAATAATTAATATAACAAGAAAAATAACAGGGATATAGTGTTATTCATACTTGCTCAAAGTCGCTCCGTTTTACAATTATACATGAAATGTCAATATTTACTTAATCAGGTTGAATGATACTCAATTTCAGATGAATCCTCCGTAATTAAGAATGAAAGGGAGGATTCCTTTCAAATTAAAATAAATATATGCTGGCCCCGATAAATAATCGAAGACGCAGTTCAGTATTGACCTTCACTCTTACCTTGCAATTGCATCTTGTTTATGTTAATGAAATGTTAAGAACGTGTTTGTTGAAGATACTGTTTTCTTTCTTATTTCAATCAAATGTTCTTTTAATCTATGGATATTACACCGATTTACTGAGATACCAAATATCCTTAAAAAGAAAAATAACAGGGATATAGTGTTATTCATACTTGCTCAAAGTCGCTCCGTTTTACAATTATACATGAAATGTCAATATTTACTTAATCAGGTAAATTTGTTTGTTATTGTATTGAGATATATTATACCATGTTATATATAACTTCATTTCAAAGTTTAGACAATACAATCACTTTTCACGGTAAAAAAATTGAACCTTATTCTTCAATATTTTTCTCATGAAAACCTACAACAATGTTCGCTGTACTCGAATTAAAAACTCTAATTTGCCATGATATTTGAGTGTTCCTACATGACAACTTTTTACCTATTATGAATTAGACTCGCAAGAATGTACATACATGTAGAAATAGTTTTAAAACCAATTTTTACATGTTGAGGTCAATTAGAGCTGACATCAGTGAATTAGTCCTGACGACACTTCTAAACGCCGACTGTACCTACCTGAAAGGCTACCAATTGACATGGGTTCCTTGTTAGTTTTATCAAGGAAGACTCTGCATTGTTTACATTCATACCCAATTCTACTACTTACAAATCCAAAATTTAACAAATAACTTAATACACGGCGGCAATATGAGGAAGTTGTTAAACTTGGATCGTACCACCAGTGCGCTAAAAAAGAGCGTATTTACTCAAAGTATTTATTAAAACTGATCAACAAGTGTATTGTTTTTGTGGAAAGTAGATCAAACTTTAAAAAGTAGTTAATTATTATTTTGTTCAATTTTGGTTTATACATATAAGTGGATTTTCTGTGAAGCGTACAAAACTGCTTATAAAATAGATATACTATTTTTGTTCAAATACAAGTCATGTATATTACACTCAAATATCCAACAAAGTCAAAGTGTTCACCCTAACCTGACAGTTTTCCCCTCAAGATCTAGTCATTTCTATTTATAGAGAACTCCATTATTTTAGTCACCGATTTAACTTCAAAGTTCTAAAATCAGCAATCAACTTATAGTTAGAGCGTGAGACTTCCAAATTGACCATCAGCTGGAATAAAATCCTCAAACTTATTTTTTTATATGGTTGTATAGAGTGGATATCGTACTATATCGTGTCAAAAATCCCACAAAAATCACATTGGGCAAAAAAAGTTATAGCCGTTTCAAAAACGTCTTTTTGAATTGAAAAAATAAAAATTAATCAGATTATTTTTTTCTAAAAAGCCTCTGATAACGCTTTCCCGCGAAAAAGCGACGCGTTGTGGTTAGTGATCGCGCGATTATTATTTATGCGCCGCACGATGAAAGCGAGCTTGGCGCATCATATTTGAGCGTCAGTGCTTGCGCTGATTGCTTGACACGCAAAGCATCCAGCGGGCTGCCGGCACCTCCAAAACTTACCGAAAATTATAATTGATTACTAATTGAGACGTATATTATAGGCCCTATCGGTTAAGATCCCAGCTACAATATAAACGTTCTCTGAAAGAGTAAAAAACGTTTGTCTTTTAATCAAAATAACTTTCTTAAAGCAAAAAAGTTGGGAGGTGGTTTTTTTTTTGACAAAAAACGTTTAGGCCTAAAACATAGCATTATAGCAATAACGCCTTTAACTTATAAAGAAAAGGTTTCAGATCCATGCTTTGAGAAAGGTTTTCTCTCAGGTTTTGTTTTAAAATCGATACATTAAAAAGTTATCTCAAGTTTAACCAATTTAAAACGTTTCAGAAACGTACCGCAAAGGTTCTATAAAATCAGAACCAATTATTAGACTATACATGTATATCGGTGGAAAATCTGAAAGGTGTCTGTAGAAATTTGTTCTACAAAAAGCTGAAGTTCTATAGGGATCTTGTATAATTATATTAAATCTTAATCATTCGTGATTCGTTTAATTATTCTTATATTTGTGGACACAACTTTTTGTAGGCCTACTTGTTTGTATTAGTGTAAAATAACTTTGTTATAATGATTTGAATTGTGTTAAATAGGTCTCTAATTGGCCTCGGTGGTTATGTGCTCTTTAAGAAACAAAAATGGAACAACAAATGTGGGAGTGGTAGGCCTATTATTGACAAAAAAGTGTGCCTAATCGGATTTATTGCAAAACAGGGATGATTCATCGTGTTCATAGACGTTTTGGTGGTATTTTTACGAAAGAGGTAGGCTTACGAAAGAAATTTAGGAGGCTTACAGTTGAAGTACGGAGCCGGCTTCATTTGGATGGTTTGACATATTGGACATCGTCAGTCTCCTGAAAATCACCGTGACAAATATATATGACTGAGAGTCAAGGTTTAGGGAAATAGTTTAGATATAGATACAGTGTGTCCTAATCATAGGTGGCAGAAGGTTAACATTTTAGGGGGCGCGGCTAATTTTTTTAATCAAAAATTTTTTTGAGCAAAAATGGTCGATCAAAATTAAGATTTTTTGTAATGCGCGCTAGTTTTCTGTCAAATCGGCTAATTTCAGTTACAAATTGTTTTAAAAAATCTTAAAATCCGTTAGGGGGCATGGTAACCAGCACCCTTAGGAAGACGAGGGTTAGCCTAAGTTTGGTTACTATTGATCAATTTATCAGACATAATATATATAATAGACACTCAAACATGATTTGTTATCTTTTTCAACACTGAGAGTGGCACCATAATTCAATGTGTAGGTTATGCTGTTTTGCAGCGTTAAATGAAAATAATAATAATAAAAAAGAGTGCATTATTTTGGAAGAAAACCAAGACAGATATTTTCTTCAATGGAAAAAGTCTATTCCAAAAAATCTTTTTTTTTGTCTTTTCTATCTGTTTTCATATAAAAGTCTTTATGACAGGTTTATTCAACTTTCTTAAGTGTCTGTAGTTGTTGATATTGTTGTGGTCACTTGTTGTTGTGGATGTCACTTTTCGATGATGTCGTCTCCAACATAATA
>JXSR01S012471.1:0-27380 GCA_000969725.1 Ophiothrix spiculata | reverse complement strand
TCACTCTTGATTCTCAAGACCAGTTCTTCATCATAGCCTCATTGTCTTGCCCATACCACACTATCAGACCTACCTATTACAGAAGTTGAGAGAGTCATCTGTTCCTGCGCCAGCTCCTGAGCTAAGTTCACTCTTGATTCTCAAGACCAGTTCTTCATCATAGCCTCGTTGTCGAGCCCATACCAGACTCTCTAGCCACCATGGATCATCAGCATCATACTGGAAACGGAGAAAAATCATCATGGAAGTGCAAGAAAGTCATACTTGCAAAAGTTGCAATTTTTGCAATACCGGCTTTAGTGTATATGTACCGAATACCTAATGAGCTGGTTTACCGGCTTTCAGGTTACGTGTCAGAAACAAGATGCATTGGTCAACAGGCACGGTAGTTACAATTTTCAAATTGTCATATTTATATCTGAAGTCATGCATGAACTCATGGTTAATGGGTCATTTTGCTCTAACTTACTTGACAGAGGTGAAAAATTCCTCAATTTTTAATAAATTTGATCACAAGCGTACATGTACCGAATACCCGATGAGCCAGTTTTCCGGCTTTTAGGTCACGTGTCAGAAACAAGATGCATTGGTCAACAGGTATGGGTAGTTACAATTTTCAATGGTCTAATTTATATCTGAAGACATCCATGAAGCTTTGAACCCATGGTTAACAGGTCATTTTGCTCTTATTTACTTGATAGGTGAAAAATTCCTCGCTTTTTCGTACATTGATCACAATTTTCAACAAATGTGGCTTCGCCCATACACTACAACTTAAATGTTGAATATGTTGGTCTGCATAATAGTATAATTGTGAATGCTGGTTGTTGGAACAATTCAGACTCCTGTAAAATGAAAAGGTAAAGCAATGGAAATCAAAATCAAAGTAAGTTTTTGATCCATGACCCTGATGTGATCACAGCCTCACCTCTTTTCTATTTCTACATGTAAAGATAAATCAGAATTATATACATGCTGACAAATTTCACTTGATTCTAATCATTGATTTCAAGCTACAAAAAGTAGTTGAAAAGTTCTATTGGCAGCCTGATCATAATTAGAAATTGACAAACTCAGAAAAAAAAAATTCTAGCATGTGAACAAATTCGAAAAAAAGTTAAAGCTTTGTAATAGAAATTGGTCAAAGATTGTTATTGCTTACAAATCTGGATTTTGAAAATAATATTTTGGTACCAAAATTCAAAAAAGGCACTTTTAACATGATCCTTTAAATAAAGATTGCCCCAAACCTTTAAAAAGAAAATAACACAGGAAGAGTGCAATTCTTACATCACTATTCAACTCTGTAAATCTCCTCTGGATTGGTTCCAAGTTTTTGAGACTACCAATGCCTTAGCCATGTGTCCATCTCTGTTCCCCTCTCCCTCCATTCCCCTCCCCCTCCCCCTGCCCCTACCCCTGCCGAGTGCAATTCTTACATCACTATTTATTTATTCAACTCTGTAAATCTCCTCTGGATTGGTTCCAAGTTTTTGAGACTACCAATGCCTTAGCCATGTGTCCATCTCTGTCCCCCTCTCCCTCCATGCCACTCACCCTCCCCATCTCCCTCCATCCCCTCCCCCTCCCCCTATCACCACCCATATCGAGTGCAATTCTTACATCACTATTCAACTCTGTAAATTTCCTCTGGATTGGTTCCAAGTTCTTGAGACTGGTGGCTACCAATGCGTCTGCTTTGGCCATGTAGCCATCACGGATTTCTTGCATCTGAAACATTACATAAAAGTTTGATATTAGATTGGACGGACATACGTCACTGTGACATAAGTCCCAGACTCTTACTGATGGGACAGAATTGGAAGGAATGAGTTGTGACAATGCCATCATCATAAATAGAGTAATATGTGTATTTTAGCCCAATTGCTTTCCAAAATGAGATGGTTTTCAAAGTTTTGCAACTGTACCTTTACTTTAGGGTAAATGTGAGCAGAAATTATTCTTCCCTACAGACGGTCATATCAAAGAGCCGAGCTTTTGACCTCTAACATTAGACCTGATCAGAAAGGATGAAGTCAAATCGACTGCACAAACAATAATGGATGTGGTGCTCAATGTCTTCACTCAGACAATCAGATTGGTCAGCTGTGCTCCCGCTAAGGCCGTATGTCGCGAAATAGGCGCAGAAGCTCAAAAAATTGGCGCAACTGTTGGTCAGCTACTCAATGGACAAAACCACCTACCATGTGATACAGTTGGTCATCTCTTGTAGTAGGCGCTACGCCTTCAGGTTTGGTCTGTAGTAACTCCACTAGATTATGCATGGCAAGTAATCATTGTAGCGAGTCTGTTTTAGGCTTACCTGGGGATATAGTTGGTCATCTCATGTAGTAGGCGCTACACCTTCAGATTTGGTCTGTAGTAACTCCATAGATTATGCGTGGCATGTAATCATTGTAGCGAGTCTGTTTTCAGCTTACCTGGGGATATAGTTGGTCATCTCTTGTAGTAGGTGCTACGCCTTCTGGCTTGGTCTGTAGTAACTCCCATAGATTATGCATGGCATGTAGCCTTTGCAGCGAATCGGTCTTCAGTTTGTTCTGCTGTTCCCCAACTGACAGTAACACTTCTCGATATTTGGCAATAGCTTCCAGAGTCTGTAAAAACATGAAGGACTTCATCACTTAGGCCAAAAAAATTGTTTGGTTGCCCTCCACCGACCGACCCTATTTTTCAGCCCGACCCGAATTTTTTTTTATTGAATGTTTTTCCTCAAAAATATGCAAAACTTATTGAAAACTACAAAAATAATTTACATTTTTGCTTTTTTCGATATTCAAACCTCAAAATGTTTAGGATGTCCCAAATCACTACAAGAGGTATTTGATTGTTTTGATTTGGATGTTACGGGGGAAGTTGTGAAGGCTGGAGCGGCCGGTAGACCGAGCAATCCGTGGAAGAGTATTTAAAAAAAAAAAAAAAAAACGACCGACCCTCTCTGAAAAAAGCTGTGGAGGGCAAGCAAACAATTTTTTTTTGGCCCGGTTCCCAATTCATGACGAAAGCTTTTGAGTCATACGAAATGGCTTGACGCAATTGTCTTGCATCATGATGCAGACAAATATTGAGTCATCATTCAAAGACAGATGTAGTATAGTGTATTGAATGATGAAGACAAATTGCGTCAGGGCCTCTATCATTATAAAGGCTACTTCAAAGGAGCTAGTTATGCGTTTCTCCTAATATTTTTGCGTCAAGACTCAAAATACATTTTGTCATGGTTCTTGCGTCAAAGCCTTCGGAATGTCGGAAGATATTTTTTTCCATTATCATCAAGGGATTTCATCACTTAGAATATTATACACTTATTTCTATTAATTCCATGTCATGGCCCAATGGTTGTATGATTCGTGTCTGTAAGCGATCTAGGATGCCCTAACGAGGAGCTTGGTGGCAAAAAAATTTATATCGACCATCCTATTCTTGTGCTAATTAGCATTAATAAGTATTTTCGAGGGCTTTCTTCAAATGTCCACTGGAAAATGAGTTTTGGAAATTTTTGGACGGGAAATCTTTGCCCAAACAAGACAAATCGTTTATTTGACCTCCATAATAAAACAGCTTATCCAATTTCTGAATTTTTCCTTTGTTTTGGTTCTTTTGAGGTACTTTATAAGTGACAATAGTTTTAACGTAAAGTTTCTTCGCAAAAATGCTTTTCTGGTATTGTGTCCTTATGAACTCCCTCCTTGACCAATGATGGGCATGTGGCCGACCTTCACCACTTGCGGTCAAACTTTGGAATGAGCTCCCGGTAGGTCTTAGGCAGTCTGAGTCTTTGTCTGCTTTCAAAGGTGCACTTAAACGTTATACGCAAAGGTTTGGTATAGTTGGCACCAAAGTATAGAATTATGTTGTATCAACCCAATTAAAAACAAAAACAACCACTTTTCATCAAAGCAATACTATATGCACCACCAATTACACAGATAAAGGTTACACAGGGTTGTGCATTCACTGGAAGTCTCTATACAAACCTATGGTCATTTGATGATATTATTTGTTTATTTTTCGTATTTTTGACTAGAAACAATATTTAATTTAATAATTATTTTTTGAAAGTTTACTTTAAGCATCATTTGAGATTCACACATTATTTTATACCATCATGTGGAATATAATTTAATTAATATCACTCATATATCAGGTAAGTGAAAATTATCAACACTCGAAAACAGTGCTGAATACTATATACTTCTATGCATTGTCAGAGCATTGCATATATTGTTGGTAACTCTCTTATACGTCATAATTGAGTGATTCCAGTGTACTGAAGCTTGTGTTGTGTATTCTCCAAATGCTTTTATTTTTATTATGGAAGCCAAAACTGCAGGAATTGTTGTGTATTCATTTTTTATGTGTGTTAACTGATATATTACTGATCAGTGTTCACTTCTTTGCATGTAACCTTTAAAACACATCTTTTCCCTGTTTAATTGGTTTGTTTTTGTTTTTCATGTAAGCGCTGTGTTCTTTGTAGAGCGCTATAGAAATGCTTGTTATTATTATTATTATTATTACTGTTTGCAACTAGTTAGAACACTGTAAGAAGAGTGCGGCTCACGGACATCACCCGGGCACCGGTCGGTAGGTAAAATAAACATCTATTGGACAATGTAAACAAAAATCCAGGGTAGGGGTTGCATTTACATACAATGGGGACCTGCAATCTGGATTTTTGTTTACAATGTCCAATAAATTATTTTTTGACCTATACTAACCTCCTCCTTCATGAGATGTACAGCAGCCTGTCCATTGAGGGCGCACACCAATAAACGATGCGATTCCTCGCATTCCTTCCTAGTCTTAGCCGTCAAGGACCCCAACAATTCGGCCATAGTCATTGTATTCTTCTGTAAGGGAAGGAATTCCCCTCTCACAGCTTGTGGGTGACAGCAGGCTTGTCGTAGTCGCAGCAACGGGTTGAGTAACTGAAAAGAATTCAAAATGATTATGACAGTACTATCATTGAGGGGTGTTCAATAAGTGGGAAGGAATTACCCCTCTCACAGCTTGTGGATGACAGCAGGCTTGTCGTAGATGCAGCAACGGGTTGAGTAACTGAAAAGAATTCAATATTATTATGACAGTACCAGGGTTGTCACCATGCCGGGCGGTGCTGGGCAGAGCTACCCTCCACTAACAATCTCAACCGGCACTCAGGGTCATTTTGAGCTTCTCCACCGAGCACAAATTTCATGCCATCAGTGGAAATAATCCTCATATTTCTCTTTAATGTTACCACTTAGTCAAGAAGTGCATTTAAGTGCACTGAATTGCATCATTTGAATGTTATTTGTTCAAAAATCTTTACAATCTGAAGGGGTGTCGACTCCCCCTGGCATCACTTACCCAGCGCATTGCCAGGATTCTCTTTGTTCCGCCAGGCACGAAAAATATCCTGGTGACAACCCTGGACAGTATTATCATTATTATGGACACTCATGGCCTGGCGGTAGAAGTCTTGAGCTCTTGAATCATGAAACATTGTTAGGCATGTTCATTATTATTAAAATTCATTTGTTTCAACAAAATGATGTTAGATGGAAAGATATTATCATTAATTCCCTTCAAAACAAGGGGTCAACCACCTGAAATGGTGAAGAAATTATGAAGTTGTTGGTGAAAAACAGGTCAAGAAATATCTCCAAATTTGGCTAAAAATTGCGACCTTAAGTATTGCCACTGACTTTGGCAGTTAACCTGGAGGCTTTTTCGGATACAAATTGAACTTTTTTGCCTCATTTTATTCAACATGGAAACCATCTAGAATAAAATGATGAGGCATAAATCAGAAACTAGGCAAAAAATAGTTATCCAAATTGTAGAGTTTCTCTTCAAGTTGCATGTCTTACCCTCTTTGCTGTCACCTTATCCAGTTTGCTGAGTTTCACATTGGGTTCGACAGGTCTGGGGTTGGTCTTGGTCTTTGTTGTAAGCCGATTCGCAACCTTACAAAAAAAAAAACATGAAAAGAGAAAATCAAACTGACGAGCAAGCAAAAAAGAAATCTATAAAAGGGTTATTAAAATAGACACTGGAAACAAAACTATGCTACTGCTATTAGAATCTTAAATACACTATGTAATTGTGGCAAAAGATAATGGGGCTCTCCACACGGACAAATCAATCTGTACTTCGCACACTTGACTTCGCACATCTAGATGTATGTGAATTAAACTGGACTTCAGCAACTGGTCACACGAGTGTAAGTGACTGTGCGTGTACATACGCGTTGTTACGTTATTCCCATGCACGTACACTTCAGTGTGTCAATACGCACAAATGGAGTAAGGTCAGATTGACGCGCAACCGTGTGAACGCAATCTGCACTTCAGAAATCTACATTCATTTAGATGCATCTAGATTTGATGCTTTCATGTGGAGAGCCCAAGGAATTTTTATAGGGGAACCCGTACTCGCCGCTATTTTGATTTCACCGCCGTATAAATCCTATATAAAGAAAAATTCTGTTCGTAACTAAAATAATTTTATGCAATATCTGGGACTTTTCTAGCACAAATAAGTAATGTTTGTATAGTACATTAATGTCATCTTTTGGTTATAGTATATATAAGTCTGGCACTAAAATATGCAATTTTAATGATTTGTTGCATTTTTCATAGGATAAGGTAATTCACATTCAGATCCCAAAAATCTGAATAACATCAGAGGAAATTTTAACACCACTAAGTGTGAAACAAAGTGGCGATGCTACGCATAACTTTATCATGACAGCTGTCCTTTTTCACTGCGAAAATATCAAAAGATCATAAGCTTTGTCAAAGATAACTTAATGAGAAAAAATTGTATTTTTACATCAAAGATTCTTGTCATTTGATGTCTTTCACTTCTAAGGCCTATATCTTGAAAGGTCTATTTATACTATACAGTCAACTATGCATTGACGAACGCAGTGCATTTTTTATTTTCCATTTGTACTGGTCGAGTGCAATGGAAAACGAAAACTGCATTTATGCAGATAAGTAAAAAATGATGAAAGCCACATTAACCACTCAATTTACAAGAATCTTTGTTAGAGTTATATAATTATTTATATTATTATCAAAGTTAACTTACATAGGTGAAATCCCTTGTACAATCTTCGCGTTTACGCTTGTAGAAGTGTTCCTCAATGGGAGAGAACTTGAGCCAGTGAACTCGGTCTTTCTGTGCTGGGATGTCAATCTGTATACAAATCAAGAATTATTGGACATTCTATGAAAATTATGTAATAAATTTTACTATAGTTGTTGGTTTTAATTAGTAAATGTGTATCTATAGCAAATACGCAGTGGTCTCTGATGAGAGTGTATATTTTCAAGGTTGTTTGGTTCCTGTGTATGCATAAGGCTCTGAGTACACGTTCAAAATTAAATCTAACAACTATAAGTAACCATAATATATTGTAATGCAAATAATTAAAACAAATACCAAATAATTATAAACAATTCTATGAAGATATAATTTATTCAAAAATGTTGTTTTGATATAATGAGGAGGCTCTGACTCTCTGCATCTACTGTGCAACATTGGATAGTAAAAGTTGCTTTTTACTTTGTTTATCAATTCAATGGTGTCTTACTTGTTTCTCCTTGTCAATGAAATCTGTAAAACAATGTATCAAAAAATCTCATGAAAATAATTTAAGATTACAACAATAATGCACCGCCTGCTGAAGTTGGAGTTGTCCCCACTCACAAAGTGTAGCTGAGTGAGTTGGGCATCTTAGATTTCAGCACAAGGTGCATTATTTTAGTACAATTTCACGAGCGTCTAGTAAAGAGTAATTATTAATCTAATTCATAAACAACAACGATTAGAATATAATTGTAAAGATTAAGAAATTAAACGGCATAATTATTTAAAATGTGTTTGTTGTATCTATAAAACAAAGAAAATATAACCATCCAACTCCCCATGTTAATCATTGTAATTTACTTTTACCCTTCCTTTTAAAATGAAACTTGCAATATACAAGTGCTAGCATGTTACGCGTATGCAAACATGCGATTGAACGACGCATTACGCAATATGCAGGGTGCAACTAGACGAGATTAATGAATGCGCAAAAGTTACCAACTGTCAAATTAGATTGAGAATTTCAACACGTACTAAAGGCAAAGTGTATGAATGTTAGTAAATGTAATGCCCATACAAACCTGATGAATAACATCTTTCTTAGCAGATCTCCACAGGACCTCAGCAAGGACAGATTTCATTGGTTCCTGGTTGCCACGGCAATAAGGCTTGTATAACATCTGCTCCCACCATTTTCTGACCCAGAATGGCTCCACCCCAAGGAATAAGAACAATCCATACAAATCTAAAACATAAAAGTATTATTGATATATTATTACTTTGTTCATGGGGACCAAAAGTGCAAAAATATTGTATCTTTGCCTAGTCGGGCCAAAATAATATAAGTTCTCAACTAGGATTAGAAGTAACGTTAGGACCTACACGTGTACACGAACGGAACTGCCGTAAACGTTTATAAACTGCTTCAAACGTTTAACCGTGAAATGTGTTCAACCAACCTTTCTCTTGGATTTCGTGGGAATTTTAACCCAATATCATCTATCATTTACATTTTCATGTGCATCACCTTTAACTGGAATGAGCCATGGATGGCAAGATTATAATTTTTAAGAAATTAATTGTTTTTTCATTAATTTACGACATAACATACAAGCTTTTAATACTGACGTTCTAACTGTTTAATAACTTGTCATAGCGCCATGTATTGTTCACTGCGCTGTACAGATGCTTAGTGGAAAAACATTGTTTTTCTTAAGTTTTTCTTGAGATAGCAGAGAAAATGAATAGAATATCACATAAAATTCCCAGATTCTGAGCAATGCAGGTTCAAATCAGTAACAGACGAATGATGAATTGGCGTTTTTGAATACATGTACTAAAATATAATATTTTTTTCATAATATGAAACCTAACATTTGAAATTGGTTTGTGAAAATATCAATGTTTTAAGCTTAATCAACTCACACTGAACAGTCTTTGTGAATTTGCCGCAGCCAGAGAATTTGTATGATTTAACTCATTACACGTGAACATGACCGAATAAAATACCGAGTACACAGATTTGTTATTAAACGTTAATAAGAACCCAAAACATCCTAACAAAAACCATTTGTTTGAATCATTTCTGTTCAACTTCTTTACTGTAGCAGTGTGTTAAACAATGAATAATTGAATGCAATTATTAGCTAGTGAGAATATTTTTAATTTTGGTAAAACAAAAAGAGTCATAGTTTTGTTAAATAAAAAGAACGGTACAACATAAATGTATACTGAAAATTTCAGTATAGAAAGAAAGAAAAAAGAAAGAAAGATTCTGATCATTCGTTTTCAAGTTACAAACTTTTTAACATTTTCAAACTCCCCATAGGCTACTGTATTGTAATTACTGTCGACAGAAATTAGAAAGTGACACATTTTCTCACTATCTCAAAAATGGAGGCTCATTTGAAAGAATGGCTTGAAGACTGTAACTTCTACCAATCAAGGATTTTTACTTGGTAAAAAAACCTCAATATTGATAGAGGTGACTTTGAGGATGAAAAGTGGATCACGAATCAGTGTTCATTACAATCAACATTTTGAAGTTTCATTCAAACAACAACAAGAACACACAAGACAATTCACGGTATTATTAAAATTGTTTTGATTTAAAAAGCTTAAAATAAAAATTCAGTGCTGGAAAAACCTTACCATTCAGATCTCTCTGTATGGGAGTCCCTGTAACGCACCATCTGTTAATAGCCGTCAGTCTCAGTGCCATTTCTGCTACCTGTGTATTAAAAGATTACATTGTTACGGTATCATTGTTGTGTTTGAATTAGATTATTAAGAGCTCTACTTGATGCTTGTGAATTTGTACTAAAATAATGCACCTTCTGTTTAGTCTTAGTTGTCAAATTCACTCAGCTACGCTTCTTGAGTGGATGCAGCTCCAACTTCAGCATTTGTAGTGGGATAGATACGTAGAGACATATAGCTCTTGGCCTACCTTAGCTGTAGTACATTCAATCATCTGTGCTTCATTCAAGCAAACACGCAGCCAATAAACGGCTGGTAGAGGGCTAGGTACTAACATATAGCGCTAGGCTTACCTTAGCTGTAGTACATTCAACCATCTGCGCTTCATCCAGACAGACGCGCCACCAATCAACGGCTGGTAGTGGGCTGGGTATAGACATATAGCGTTTGGCATGTCGCAGTTTTCTTCCAGTGTCACCTGTGAAATCATAAAGAAGAGTTAGAAGAATTCCCAATTACATCTCCTGTCTGAGTGTATCATACATAGTTACCACGATATCACAGTTACCAAGGGATGTGAATCTCACAATTATTAGAAAATACTCAATATTTGTATGTTGCAAATCGACATAGTTGATCTTATATAAGAGTAAATCATAAGTAAAGACTCCCAAAAAAGTATCGCCTCGTCTCGAAAAAATGGCTCGTGCGCCAATACGGTACTCGAAAACGTAATTTGAAGATATTGTGAACAAGCGCTGGAAATTCAGCTTTCATTTGACACCTTAATTCTGATAATTGACTGAGAAACACTGAAGTTATGAACATTTGAAACCCTGGAGGTCATTTTTTAAAAGTTTCTAATTTCATGTTTTGCACTGTACAAACCAGTAGCGCAGACCTAAGGATCAAGATGAGGAGGCTATGAGGTGAGTTTGGTCACTGAAGCTTGCGTTTTTTCCAAATCATTATTCTAACCATCATCCACCAAGATATTGGTTTTTTTTCATCTCATTAATGATGAGAAACAATATAAAATTTCAGATTCAACTGGTAGGCATTACTAGCCTTAACAAACATCGTTACTCGTCCTCTGTGTGGTCTGGTACCTGCGCCATGTCTTTAATGCAAGTAATGACTACCAATTGAATGTCGTTTCTCTCGTTTTATGTTGTTTTTTCATTATTTATAACAATGAATTAATGAAAAATTAATGAAAAAATCCATATCTTGATCATTATTGATGGATAATGCTTAGATACCAATGGCCGCATGTTCCAGTGACTAAACTCACCTCACTATCATCCATACTCTTGCGTTACTGATTTGTACAGTGCGAGAAATGAAATTAGCAACTTTTAAAAATCGACCTCGAGGGTTTTAAAAGTTCATAACTTCAATATTTCTCAGTCAATTGTCAAAAATAAGGTGTCAAATGAAAGCTGAAATTCCAGCGCTTGTACACAAATTCTTTAAATTACGTTTGCGAGTATTGTATTGCCGCATGAGCCATTTTTTCGAGGCGAGGCGATACTTTTTTGGGAGTCATTAGTAACTACCGTATCAAAGTTACTAAGAGTCCATGGCCAGAATCTGAACCTGGGTCCTCACAATTATTAGAAAATACTTAATATTTGTATGTCGCAAATCGACATAGTTGATCTTATATCCGAGTAAATCGTAAGTAGCAACTACTGTATCAAAGCTACCAAGAGTCCATGGCCAGAATCTGAACCAGAGTCGTCTCAGTTGTTAAAATACTCACTATTTGTATGTGGCAAATCAACATAGTTGATCTCCTGCCTGAGGGTATCATACATAGTAACCATGATATCACAGTTACCAAGGGTCCACGGCCAGGATCTGAACCTGGGTCCTCTCAATTATTAGAAAATACTCACTATTTGTATGTGGCAAATCGACATAGTTGATCTTATATCTGAGTAAATCATAAGTAGTAACTACCGTATCAAAGTTACCAAGGGTCCATGGCCAGGATCTGAACCTGGGTCCTCACAATTATTAGAAAATACTCACTATTTGTATGTGGCAAATCGACATAGTTGATCTTATATCTGAGTAAATCATAAGTAGTAACTACCGTATCAAAGTTACCAAGGGTCCATGGCCAGGATCTGAACCTGGGTCCTCACAATTATTAGAAAATACTCACTATTTGTATGTGGCAAATCGACATAGTTGATCTCCTGCCTGAGGGTATCATACGTAGTGACGACAATATCACAGTTTCCAAGGGTCCGGGGCTGCAGGAAGCCATGTTTTTTGACACCTTTATATACCTGGAAAAAAAAACACAGGTCAAAATGTAAACTAGTATACAGCAACCATTTTATTTGGTCATTTCAAAGATTTTACTTTGGGTTGGGGTCTCTCTTGTGACTGCAGCACCATGACATCATTTTCAGAAGTGCAAATATTTTATTTTACAACATTATATTTCAATACTTTTTTATGTCAGGAAGTCACTGTAAATTGAATATGCTGCTAAATAAAGTACCAAATTTATACAGGTTGGTACAAAATACTTCCAACCCAAGCTCATAGGTCACTTATTGGATGGCAATTGTAATTATTCCAACTTTAGTTTGCAAATTCCGAACCGGGGCCAAGTTTAAAACCATCCTTGAAATTTTGATATGTTTGCAATATTAGTATGAGAACAGAATTATATAGATCTTGCTTTGAAGTAGTTTGTCTATGAGAGCATCTCTCGGCTTTTGTCTTCAACCTACTCCAACCTGCAAGACATGCTACCCCAGGGGGGCACTTAGCTTTGAGTTACGTGCCAAGTGCCACCAAAAAGACCCTACTTTTTTTACTCTCTCTCTCACCGAAATAGACCCCAATTTCTACCAACTGTCACTAAATGACCACCTATTTATGAAAATTCCTTGTCACTAAAACAGCCTTTGTCACATAAAAAGACCCACCATTTATTTTTTTATTTTCAATTTTGCCCAAAGACACCTTATTTTTTGGCATTTTGTCCCTTTTTTGACCCAAGTTGTCACCGAAAGATCCCTACTTCTGTGGTGCTTGGTGGCACTCGTACGTCACTTTCATATTGTGAGTGCCCCCAGGATGCTACCACGATTGATTCTTGGAAGTTATCAACTTACCAAAACTCTAAGCACTATTGATATGTCGGTTGATCTCATCTACCCACTGTTGTGAGAGCGACTACATCATGTCTGTTGATCTCATTTACCCACTGGCTGTGAGAGAGACAACAGCATCAACTTACCAAGACTCTGAGTGAAGCACTATTGATATGTCTGTTGATTTCATCTACCCATTGATGGCATATGGCTGTGGGAGAGACTATCAATGTTGCCTTAGATAAAACAGGTTTCTGGAATGAAAAAGTCAGGCATATGAAACGTATGTCCATCCTCGTTTTTGTTCCAATTGGAACGTTGAGAAGTATAGAAGCAGAAGTATGCATAATCATGACTCTGTGCATTGTGCAGGGCTACATGCCATATCCTCATTAATGAATCATATTATGCAGTCTCCAATTAAAGCAATACTATAAGATTTTGATCAAAATTGTTTTTTAGTAAAAACAGCATAAAATGAAGGTATGTGCCTATCTGAAAGTGTTTTCAAGAGTATTTTGTCAAAAAATTGTTTTGCCATTGAAAAATAGATAAAAAGCACATGCATGCTTTCCTATACTTATACAAGGGAATTAAATTCGGGATCCCAAATTTAATTCAACATATGGCCATAAAAGAAAAAGAAAGCATATTTAAGCCAAATCATTTGGAGGGTATTACTATTTACCCAAAACAAACCCAGTAAGCTAAAAAAAATCAAAGGTCATGATTGACAGGGGGCGCTTCATTTTTAACACTTTATAGTATTGCTTTAAATGGCAACAAACCTTTATTTTCAGATTTGATTTATATTAGGCTTGGTGTGGTTGCTCACTTCATCAAATGCCTAGATATGATCCAACATAGATTGTTGATAATTGATTCTACTTTAATTATTTTTTTGCAAGTTAATTTAATATTCTGTAATGGGTAGTCTAACAATTTCCATATCATACGTGATCTCTAACTTGTGAATCTGTCAAATTGTTGAAAAGCCTTTTGACTCTCTCAGTGCGGGAGGTGGTTCTAGCCCCCCCAGGAGAACACTTTAAGGCGTGCATTCCGATCACTTTCACTCAGCGCATATTTTTCTCTTAACCCTGAAAATTTTCACACCCATATTATGTTTCGTTGAACAGATATGGTCAAAATAGTGCTGAATTACTGGAATATTTTGTGAACTAGAATTATCCTATAGGTTTCTGTGGGTCACTCTCAGACACTTTAGCATGTAGCAATAAACTGCCTCAGATCGGAATACTTAATGACCAACTTTGTCCCTATCGGTACGGTCCTGTCATGGCTGACAGCTCGCAACTGCAACAACATCACGCCACCTCGGACGATCCTAGACAAAGTTTTAAAGTTCATGGAGGGGGCATCCAACCATAGATTTGATTTGATCTCCCCTATACTAGTCTTTATGCGGATAATGAGGATAGGTCAAAGGATGATTTTGGTCATATGAGAATTGGTGTGAAAGAACTTGACTAGTTCTACAGTAAAGTACACCAAGTTGCCTTAATAGGGAACTATCAAGTACTGTATAAGTGGTACAATTCGCCCTACATTAATTTTTGCGCTTTTTGCGCTCAATTCGCATGTGCAAATAAAAATATAGTGCCAAAAGTGATATGTATATACTTCCGCACATTAAAAAATTCACAAGGGCGAAAATTAAAGCGCGAGAAATGATTCAAAATGCCTCAAAATTCAGCTTGCGCAAAAATTACTGAGCGCGAAAATATTGGCCTTTACAGTACTATTTTAAAATACTTACCAAAGCCATACAACAGTGAGGACAAAGATACTCAGAAATATCCCCATGCTTAGAGTCAAAGTTCACACATGTCATATGCTGCCACACTTTGCATTTAGTGCACTTGACACACTTGTGACTATCCACCCAGACTTCTAGCTTGCCACAAATACACTGAAACTCTCCCTTGGACACGCATATCAAGTCTGCGTCATTCTTTACTGCTGTATTTTCTTTGGGCTTTTTGACCTTTGACCTTTGAACTACTTTTGTAGTTTTATCACTGGAGATTGCTTCAGACATACTGCTTTGCTTTGAAACCTCATCTACAGAGTTACAAGTTTCCATCTTAGTTTCCATTTCTTTGTCAACCAAACTTTGCCCATTGGAAGTGTTGCTGTGAGTATTACTTTGCTTTGAAACCTCATCTACAGAGTCACAAGTTTCCTTCTTAGTTTTCGTTTCTTTGTCAACCAACCTTTGCCCATTGGAAGTGTTGCTGGGAGTATTACTTTGCTTTGAAACCTCATCTACAGAGTCACAAGTTTCCATCTTAGTTTCCATTTCTTTATCAACTAAACTGTGGCCACTGGAAGTGTTACTTTGGGAACAACTTTGCTTTGAAATGTCACCTATAGAGCCACAAACATCCATTTTGGCTTCCACTTCTTCCTCTTTGCCATCCAAAATTTGGCCACTAAAAATTGTCTCTGATTTACCACTGTGTGCTTCTAAAGCCTCATCTGCAGAGAGAGCTGCAGAGTCACAAATTTTAGTTTCCGTTTCTTCGTGGCAAACCAAACTTTTGCTAATTGGAGTTGTCTTGGATTGTTTACTGTGTGCTTCCAAAGCCCCATCTACAGAGTCACAAGTTCCAATCTTCTGTTCCATATCGTCTTTGCAAACCAAATTTTGGTCACTTAGAAATGTTTTAGATTTACTAGTGGGTGCTACCATACTCTCATCTAAAGAGTTGTCTGGCTGTATTTCATTTGGAATTCTATTTAGTGAACTTTGACCACCATGTATTGTAATAAGTTCACTATTCTCAGCACCAGCACCATCTACAGAGTTGCCCGTTCTTATTTTGGTCACTACCTCAGTGTGTTTATCACAACTTTGACCACTGGGGATTGTCTTATTCTCTCCATTACTTTGGCTTACAGTCTCTGCGACAGAGTTATCCTGTTCCTTCTTGGTTTCAGCTGTCTCAGCAATACTGTTCTGCTTAAGAGTCTCATCTCCGACTTCCATGTTCTGCTCGCTAGCTCTATCCCCATCTGATTTCTTGGTTCTTGTGCCTTCTAGATGTGAGAATCCTGGTCTAGGATGTGCCAGTATGCAAGCAAGGACCTCCACCGTCTTGCCAAGTCCCATCTCATCAGCAAGAATCCCACCTGGGATTCGGGGAGCTGCTATGAATTTGTGTTTGGTAAATCTGCCATTTGAAAAAAGAAAATATAAAAATGTTAATGGGGAGAGAAAGCAATGGCACTAAAATCTTGGTCAAAATGATCTTTTTCTCAAACAATGCTTTAAAATTCCAGAAAATTATCATGATTTTTAAGTCAGTCTCACTTGAAACTTGTTTTTACAATAATTGGTGTATACAATTAGTTAGATAGTTAGAGTACAAAAACAGTTTATGCCAGTTGTGGGTCTACCCCAGCCTTTAAATGTTTCGTTCATTATTTGAATTATGGAAGGTACTTAAACTCTAAACAATCCAATCAGCCTCAAAGGTTGATAAAGGCGACTCACAGTTAAGAAAAATCTAAATTATGCTCAATTTAAGCAACTGTTGTTTTTCAACGATTCAAACTGTCATGAATTTTGGCTTTCTAATGCTTTTTACCTAGGCCAAAATACATAGGCTTCTAAAATACTGTTTCGTGCAACAACGATGGGGGCAACCTGGGATTGTGTTATATTTGTCAGGATAGGTCCACCGATGAATAATATCGATGTCCCCACGCATACGGGTTGCATATTAATTTATAACGTGCTGTTGATGAAAACATGCTTTACACCAAGTGTATTACGCATTAAAACCACTTTAGCAACATAATTTTCACAGTTTTATTACAGATATATTATTATTGGAGGTGTTAAACAAGCTGTATTAACCCCATCAAAATCGGACATCCAGATCAAAGTTATGGTTGATGGAATGGGAGTACATCACGAACAATTTGTATGTTTCCTATAGGCCTACAATTACATGCCATGTATTTCAAGGGGTTATATTTATATTCAAAATGTATTCTATTGTTCCTAATCCTTCTATATTTAACATAATTAAAAATATAATGGCAGACAAACAGATCAGAAGATTGTGAGTTCGAGCCCCGCTAGTGCCAACGTGTTGTGAACCTGGGCAAATCACTTTATCACACTTGCCTCGTCGACCCGAGCGTATTGGGGAGCTGTTTAGGGGGGAATATCACAACCTAAGTGCTGATAGGTCTGCGCCTTTGGTCATTGGCCGCAAATGGCCTAGTTTAAGGCGAAATGGTTCTGACGATTCCCTTGTTACGGCGTAATAATAATGGCCAGCGCTTTGTATCCACTGGAAAAGGCACAATATAAATGCCGATATTATTATTATTATTATTATTATTATTTAAATTGTAGTAATTATATTAATTCAGTATATGTTTAAAAATTACAAAATAAGCATTTATTTGTCGTAAAAAATGCCCTCAACAGTAGAAATAGCTTGCAAATAACTTAAATCACAATTTTCTCAAAAATTTGATTTTCAGTACAAAACAGATTTCTCAGCAACTGTTTTCTCAGCAACTGTATATCCGATTGATGTCAAATTCAGACTGAAAGTGTATTTTGATATGCTCTATGTAACTACAGAGCCATTTTTTATTAGGTCCCAAGATTTAAAAAAATCAAATTTGCATACTTAATTTGCAGTTTCCCACCAAAACTGGAAAGAGGGGTTCAAAAGGTCCAAATAAAATAACAAAGAAATCTGCAAAAAGGGCTCTGTAGTAACATGAAGCATGTTTTCACCTTCAAAATACAAATTGCTTGATGGAAATATCTCATTTTGTTTTTCTGTTTTTTCTTGGTTTTTTTGTAACATGCTTAAAATCTAATATGGCCGCTGTTACCATGGCAACCATGCACGCAGCGCCCAAAATTAATGTGGTTTTGAATTGCCGTTCCTAAAATATTATAGATACTTGTATTTTCTAACAAAAATATTGTAAAATGTAAAAAAATAATCTTCTTAACTGTAAGTCGCCTTAATGAATGAGAACTCCATGTCAACTTACTGTCCACTTTGTGAGTTGTAGTATACCGGTTCACCGTCAGTGTCATCGTTTACTTGGTGCCACAAAGTGTGCAACTTGACATCTGGAAAGGGGAAATCAATGTACATTACATAAGGCCAAAAAAAAATGTTTGTTTGCCCTCCGCGACTGACCCTAAAATGTCAAAAATTTGGGTTGGGTATTTTAATTTGTTGTTTTCTTCAAACTCCTAAAATATGAAAACTCAAAATTTTGGATGAAAAATGTAAAATTGATAGCAGTTTTTATAAAGTCATATTAAGTAGTATAAAATGCATATTTACTCAAAGTAATGACCCACAATCTTTGATGAAGCCCTGCATTGCTTGGTATTTGCGATAAAATCCATGGAATGACATCATTCTTTAACATTTTTGTGCAGAGTAAAAAAATAAGGTAAATCGACCGACCAACCCAAAATTTTAATTTTTCCACTGGAGGGCAAACAAACAATTTATTTGTTTTGGCCTAATGGGATGATGCAAAATATGAGAAACAATGCCACTTTGAGCTGTACTGTAAAAGTCAATATTTTCACAGGGAGATATTTTCACGATTTTGCAGATTTAGTCAAATTGGCACAAATTTAAATTAGCGGTTTTATTGTCATTACAATAGAAACCTAGTACAAAAGATACTTTAGCGATTTTTTTTATTTTCGCAATTTAATGTCTACTTGTGAAATTCGTGAAAATAAAAACCTCGCGAAAATGTCTACTTTTGCAGTATTTTTCCAAAAAGATATGCAAATCTCATATACAGTTACCACCAATAGTAATGGATTGTATTGATAAAATTTGAATAAAACATTTGTATCTCTGACATATGTCAAAAAACTTGTGGGTAATTGATCTTTGACCTATTGTTTAATTAGCAGGAGACCTAAAGGTAAGAACAAATTTAACAATGGTAGGAACTTTTGTTTTTTGTACAATTTCTTAACAGGTTAACAACAGGTATTACTATTAACCGATTGTACAGGGTGTCCACGAATGAGCAATGGGTAACATTTTGGTCAAATCTTGTTAATTTTCAGGTTAAACATGTCTTAAAGTTTCTGAAGAATTTTGAATTTTTCAAGTTGCATGTTCCTGTGGAAAGTTACAGAGATTTTTCCAAACAGGATATATTTTGCAAATTGTAAATTTGTAATCAGAGAAAAAGTTCAACAATTTAAACTGACTACGCTGACACCCTTTACTTTTCTATGGAAAAGTTAAAACGTGAAATACAATTAAGTTTTACTGATTGACTGTGATGGATATTAAGGGTGTCCTTGAGAAAGAAATTACGATTTTGGTTACGCGGCCGTGATATGGCAGAACCATGTAACTCAAATGTTTGACTTTTTGAGATAAAAACAGTTTATAGTATATCGAGGGCACTATTTTCATTTCTGAAAGTCCCAGCTAACGAATTCATAACATTTCGGAGATAGTAGGACGTATCTCAGCACTTTTTTGGATTTTTCCTCGATTTTTGTGACAGAACAACGTATCTCAAGTTACGTCACTGTATACGGCGTTCTCAATTTGGCAAAACAACGTATGTCTTGTGATACGCTGATTTGCCATTATAAAGTGTGTTCATTATATAATGGTGGAAATTAAAAGGAGGTGGTCTATTTGGTATTAGTTTGGTTTTAAAGAAGGCATATGATAAAAAATATAACTGTATCTTGAATATTAAGTTTTATTTTGAATCATAATATAATATTAATCAAAAAAGGCAGTGACTCAACTTTCAAGTGCCTTTTTCTCGAAACGCCAAAATCGGAGTTACGTGGTTCTGCCATATCACGGCCGAACGGTTGAACAGCGTTACAATAACATATGCAAATAATGTAAGATGTCAAGCTTTAAAGGTGTAGGTTCCGATCACATTCTCATCCCCAAGGGCTCAACCGGAAGTAGTTTACTTTTTGATGCCAAATGAAAGCCCATATTTTTCTGATTATAAATCCAAAATTTCACCTCAAAATTCTTTATAGTTTTGGAGATATTATAGCACAAAGTGTAAATTCATTAGGAATACCTATTTTCCATTTATTTTGTATTTACATAACAGCCTTATCCCCAGGGTTGCATACTTTCTTTTGCCTCTCAGGAGAAAACAAGACACAAGCTAAGGTTGAAACCTTGCACAATGCACTTCAGAGGTCAAGGTCAATCAGTTAAAAGTAAATTATACACATCCTAAAATATACCTTTAAGGGAAACCCACCTAGAAATTTTACATTTGACATATGACAACCGGAAGTTAGTTTAAATTGGTATTATGGGTATCAACTCAATATTAGGACCAGTATAATTGTTCTCCTCACTAACCAATATTCTCTACATCATACCTCTCTTTTCATCCTTATGACCTCCCCTAGTCTCCTCCCCAGGCATCTTGTAGTTCTCTTTCTCCGTCATCCATTTGACGGCTTGACTCTGATAAGGCCGTAGATGTGGTATCAGCGCTGGATGCTGGAAATCCCAAACCTCCTTGCTTTCATACCATGGTCTGTGAGCCTCTCGTAGACAACTAAACAGCTCGTTGAAGTCTTGTTGAATGGGTCTAAGGTACTGTAAGTCTGAAAAATTTAAGAGTAGAGTATTTTAATAAAATATTCTTTTTTCCAGCTATTCAGTCCCATTGACCTTTAATGGATAGTGTGCAAGTATATGTAATTAGCTCCGCCATATACAGTCAGTTGTGTTGTAGTTACTGTCGAGGCCACAACAGTTATTAGAATTGCAAAATATTAGCTTTTTTTTTTAAATCTAATACCAGAGAATTAATATCTTGCATTTTGAAAACTTAACACTAGTGTTTCATAGATTAAAATGAAATAATTTAGTAAACTCTGTTTTAGATTTGTAACATATTTCAGTCAAGAATTGGTATTAGCTTAAAATCACATACATGTAGTTGACTATGGGGATACGGCTATGGCTTCTGAAAATGCATCTCAAATTTGAGATTGTCAGGTCCCCTTGTGTCATGGCTAAATTCTGGCACAGTGATCGAGATACATGTTTAGTGCTCAATATCATTATTATACAAGCATTTTCATAGTACCCAACAAGAACAGCACTTTTCAAAGACAGGCCTTCCATTTTTAAGAACCTTGAGAGCGATTACTCTTCTATCGCTCCTCTGAAACTCATTTCAGAAGAGCTGGTTGGTTTTTTTTGCTCTTCTCACTTACTGAGACCAAAAGCGTAACGTTTGCCAAAATGTGAAGCTCCATGTACTGAGAAACCGGAATCATGAGATTAACAATTTTCTTCCAAATCATTACAAATGAGCACATTTTTCAGAAAAAGTCAAGACTATATTAATCTTTTCTTTATTGCTGTAGGTAGACCTAACCCTGGATAATATTTTGACAAAAGCATTTTGAACTGAAAGTAGTCACTCTTGATCATTTTAAAATAATAATAAAAGTAATAATAATATCGGCTTTTCTATAGCAATTTTCCATTTGGATCATAGATCCTTTTGATCAAACCGCTTATGATTCGCTGCAGGTAAATCGTCACAATCAATTCACTTCATTTAGTGAGTGCTTCCGAATTCAGAGCACATCCTATCGGTACTGAGATTGTAATATTCACCCTTTTGCAGCTTCCCATAACCTGGGTGGGGCAGACAATGATGGGATTATTATCAGTTGACAGTTTTTAAACCACTTTTCTTTTAAACAGCTCCTCTTATTTATTCCAAAGGTGCTTTTCAGACTGCTCTTCTACCGCTCTTCTTGAGAGCTTCAGAAGAGTTATTTAAAGCTTTCAAAATTTCAAAAATATACAAAGCAAAAATAAATACAGAGAGCAGCACAGTTAAGTTTTTAGCTGCCGTTTGAACATAGGCAAGGACTGAGCTCCACGCAATAACATTCAGGGAGATCATTCCAAAGCCAAGCTGCAGCACTATACTGTACTTTGATCAACATCTAATAGGCAGGCCTGTTTTTTTTTTTTTTTAATAGGCAGGCCTGTTCACATCGTGAATTGATACAGAAAAGTGTGTGTGTGTAGCTGAACACAGCACAACTGCAGGAGATGCAGCAAGCGTTGTACATGCGACTTGTGCATGTATTGTATTGGGCCGAACACAACCTATCCCACTTATAATACTCTATAAGCTTTGAAGTAAGCAACAATCAGACTCTGCTACAAGACCCACAACACATCCCTAGTATTCTACAACATTGTGAACTGGTGGTTTTGTGTAAGAGACTAGAAATAATTGATTAGGATTGATTAAGACCAAATCACTGTGTATTAATATTTTTGTACATGAATCAATCAAGATTTCAATAATTATTTGTATCTAATTTTGTTTCTACCACATGGACAAACCTTGAAATTAAGTTTATTTGAATATTCAGCAAGATTGAGTGCATCTTTTTTGATAATCACAAAGCATACACTGCTTAATAAATTCCCAAATTTTTATACGACCTAGCCAGGACTCAAACCGGGACCTCTCACACCCAAAGCGAGTTCACAGCACATAGGACCAAAAGAGGACTTCCCGTAAGGTCTATACGCAGAACAAACTTATACCGTTGTGTATCTTAAAGTCTGTGGTGACAGTATCTATGTTGAGGATGAGAGTGATTTACTTTGCTTCGGAAGAACCAAGGCAATTCCCACCTATCTAGTAATAATCAAAGTATAGAAAGCTCATGTCAAAGTTTGAGAACACACTTGGGCCAACAAAAAAAAAATTGTTTGCTTGTCCACCACAACTTTTTCTGAGCAAGTGCGGCAGGCGGATTTTTTTTTATAGATTTTTTTCAAATGTAAGTCAAAGTTGCACCAAATTATGGCTGCTATAAAGATGCAAATAAGTCTATTATACAAAAAATCTCTTTGTACAAGTTTAAAAACATTATTGAAATGAAAACAAAATGAAAACAACAACTTAAAAAATATTTTCAAAAAATCGAAATTCTCAAAGGAAAAAAAAGACTTTTTGGAGATTTGAAAATGAGGCGCGGTATGCTTTTGTACTGTAAAAACTTTTTTCCAGTTTCAAAAAATAGGGGCGGGCATTTGAGGAAAACCAAACAACTTTTTTTTTTTTGCCTTACCTGGTAGAGGGAATCCCCTCATCCAGTTCATCACTTTGGTCATGTTAGCAACCTGGTAAGCCCTCCCAGTAGTGTAAGGTTCTGCCGCAAACTGTGGCGTAACTAAAGCACCTTTCATCAAACAAACAGATAACGTCAATGTGGCGTCACCTTTCTTGTAGTCCTTCAACAAAAGCTTGACGACAGTTCCTCTCTTTAAGCTGGTCATTTTTTCTAGAGCTTGAAACTGTGCTAAATTATTTGTTTCAACATACGATGCTTTGATGCATAAATATGACCATGGCTTCAAGTTAGTCCTATATGGAATGTTTTCTTGATTATATGTGAGAGGAAAAACCAAATGAAATGTGTCACATGTGGGAGTTTCTGATACAATGACTGAAAACTTTCCTCCCGGTAAAACTCTAGGTAAGGCAACATCGTCTTTATATGCTCTGTAATTGGATAAGGAAAACTTGATTTCCCCAAGATGACAAACAATCTCTTCCCTTGCAATCCTATCATGGGCAGTCAAGCTGTATTTTGAAATCCTTTGGATGCTCTCGTATTCTATATGAGAGATGAGGTGAGGTGAAAGACTCGAGGTGAAATAAGAGTTTGTATCTGAATTTGAGCTCGGAACTGATAATGGAACAACTTTGGGGTTGACAATCTGTTCATCTTTCCTGTTGTTCTGAGCACTATAATGTGAGCTTGCATATGAAACAGGGAGCCCAATCTCAAAGTTGTTTGAATCTTGCCTCACATGAAGTCCGCTAATCACTTCCTCATTTGCTGTGTTATGATGGGAAAGTTGATGGCCAATTCTACAAACAGTTTCTTCTTGACCCATTGGAATATCATCTTCAGCAATAAAATCTTTTGACAAACTTGAGTTTAGACCAGGGTGTGGGATTACTTTTTGATGTTGAAGTCCTTCACAACTGTTAGGGATGTCTTTACTTGTGACACTGGTATCAGAATTTGATGTTGGAGGCGAAAGTGGCATGCTGTTATTTATGATGGTCGGCTCTTGACCCATAGGGATCTCATCATCCATGACAATCTGAGCATCAAGCATACTTCTACCACCTGGAAATAAACAATAACATAAGACAATAATATGACTTATGCTGCTTTCATACTTATTTAGCTTTGTAGCTTTGCAGTTTTGTCGCCTCGCAGCTTCATGTTGCTTTGAATATTGAATTCATTTCAGAATTCATTTCAACTTGAAAAATCTTGTCATGTGACAAAATTTTGTTGATATCGATTATCTGAACGACATGTAGCTTTGCTGCTACGACAACCGGGGAGGAAAATATTTCCGCCACAAGGTGACAAATCTACAAAACTACACGGGTATGAAAGCAACTTTAAGAACACTTTACAGAGAGAACAAATATTGTTATGGCAAACTTTTGCATTCCCGGAGGCATTGATATTCAAGAGCAGATTTTTGTATAATGAGACACATGTCATCATTAGCTATGGCATTCACTAGAGAATCAAAAGGTCTATCTATGTTTGGAGAACTGAGATTGTAATACTATAGAGCTATGACAGCTTTCCAAAATGGATATCAAAACCTCGGTCTTCAAAACTTGATGCCTTTATGGATTGGAAAGAATAAATTACTTTCAACTAAAGTTACCATCCAGGAAAGTTAAGTAATTTTAAATTGATTCAAACAGCCTACACTTTTAGATCCTGATCAAATGTTTTTTCATTATACCAGTGAAGAATGGGACAACTAGCAATTTAAAAAAAAGTCATTGACTTAAGAATTACGAGCAAATGAATTTATACTCTCTTCATATCATGCATGATTGAATGAAATCTAAGCCTAATACAGAGCAGGGGTTTTCAACTAGTTCTTACAGAACGCCACATTTAGAAAATTGTAGAATAAAGCGCCACATGCCTCAATTTTTCAGTGTATTTTTAATGTATTTCTTTGTTTTTTAAGAGTGAAAAAATGCCAATCTGTAACAGTCAAAGCGCAAAATTTGGCACGTGCACCGCTAGTTGAGAATGTATGCTATAGAGCATCTATTTTCTTGAGGTCACATATTTGACTCTCTCTCTCTCTTTTTTATGGCATAATATGTCTCTTGACTTCAATTTTGATACAAGTACCCAAGGAAATTATGTGAGCTGTAGAAGTTTTGAAACTTTTTAAAGTATTGTACTTAAAAATGCTGAGACATCTCACACACGTACAAGAATTAATGAATCAAGGTACAAATTGTTACTATTAGTATTATACCTGTGTAGCTAAGTAGACAGAATCTTGTACCATCTGGCATCTTATTCAGGAATGTGATTAACATACTACTGTATAGCGGGAAATTTTCGCTGGCGGTTCATTTTCACGCTTTTCACAGTTAATCAGTCAACCATGAATTTTAAACCCCGCAAAAATAATGTTTTTACATTGACCTCAATATGTATGTATAAACTTGAAAATGTGAATTTAAAACCCACTGAAGTAGCAAGAACTGGTTAAATCGTGAAAAATTAATCCCGCAAAAATATTCCGCTATACAGTATTGAAAATGTTAGGAATTGAAGGATTCAGTAGGTAGTCAGGCCATTCTTACCAGTATCATTGTGCCCTGAAGTTGATGGTACATCTCCTGCCCCCTGATCCTCAGCTACATCGTACATATTCCAAGACAGGCACTGGCGCTTTGCAACATCCAGCTGCTGTGCTTGGCGCTTTTGACGCGGCATAATGGTGGCCCTGATGGATAACTACTCCAGTCTTATATCTGAAATAAAGTAAGGGACATCATATGTAATTGCTTGGATCTAAAAATCCTGAATAAGTAGCTGCAAAAAGCTATGTGGATTAGCAAGCCAAGAGCATAGCATATTTAGAGAATAAAAGACAAGATCTCTTGTTTTGCCTGTCATCAATCATCTCATAATGGATCTTTGTGCACATTATTTTGAATGATGTGTCCATTACTAAAATCATTCAAAAATCTATAGTTTCTTGATCAGAAGTACTAGTGTTATAATTGTTTCCCAAGCTCAATTTAGATATCCCAATTTTCCAACTATTTTCACCAAATCCAAGCATTTTCACCAAATCCAAGCACACAGATTTGATATTTTCTTATTTTCATCATAACTAAATTTTATTCTGTCCTTTCTTTCTACTTTGTGGCCATCGCACTGTGGATTGACAGGACAGTATTTATTTATATTTTCATGCAGCACACATTTTGCATATTCTATTTATGTTTTTTAGATCAATTTCCTATGTTTCTACTCTGTGGCCATTGCATTGTGGATACTAGAGAGGATGGTGTGCATTCATCATATTTGATTATTTATGTGTAATTAATTTAAAGATACTTGGAGTCTGGGACTCGACAGGCTTTATGCTTATTTCCCAGTCCTCCTCCACAATGTTATTTTTTCAGTTTACAATGTTATGTACTTTTTTTTTTGATATATTGTTACTGTAATTTTGCATATGTGGAAGAAATAAATTATGATTATGATTATGATTATGTGATTCGTCAATTCAACACTGTGGCAAGGATTGAGCCAGAAAGCCATCCAACCGTCATTTGGACGGCTGATCACGAAAATGGACGCCCTGAAAAATGCAAAGGCTGTCCAATAAAGGTGTCCAAAAATGTGTTTTACCATATGAAATTCAATGTTGAATGATATAATTTATCTTCAATAATCATCATCATCACAAAATCTGATCAATTTATGTACTTTGTGGACTTCAAAATGGGCTTTATACCATGTTGTGTCTTCGTTTGTCTGCCGGAAGGTCGCAATGTTGGTATAACTTAATCATCGTCTTCTTTGTCAAGTGTGAATATCTATTAATCATGCTGACGTCACAATGTCTTGATTGAAGTCGGCCTGTTCGCCCTGCCTTGGAATTTGGACGCCCTACTTTCAAATCCTGGCTAAACCCTTGCACTGTGGTGCTCATATTTAGCATCCATATACATGTATCCATAAAAGTAATTTAGTCTGGGCTTTCAGACCCATACTCCATTGCATTACATATTTGATTTGAGTTCACAGCCATTGACTCCACTGTGTGGAATGAGTTACACCCTATTGCACCCTTTTTAATCATGTACCCTTTTTATGAAAAAAGTTAAAATGACACCCTTTTTTTAGCTTTGTAACATTTTACATAGTATCAATTTTAAATTGAACCCTTTTCATTTGTTTGTTAGACTTACCGTACTAGTAAGTCCCGGTGCTGTCTAGATACTCACAATCTAACTACGGACATAAAGTGCGCCTTTAAGCAGCCATTATGGAGGATGTGATCTGAT